>BHEV01004325.1:0-38681 GCA_004319985.1 Emydocephalus ijimae
TTTCTGATTTTTTTTGCCAATATGTAAGACAGAGCATTTATTTGTTGAGCTTTGAAGTTGCCATTTGTTTGACCATTCTGAAACATAGTCAAGATCTTTTTGAAGGATAACAGTATTGTCTGTGGTATTGAACAGCTTTACATCATCAGTGAAAAGAACACAGTTGCTCTTAATATGATCACAGAGGTCATTTATGTAGAGTATGAAGAGAGTTGGTCCTAGAACACTGCCTTGGGGGACACCAGGATTGACAGGTACAGAATTTGATAGGACATTCCCAATTTTGACCATTTGTTGCCTGTTGACAGGAATGCTTCTATTCAATTATGCAGTTGTCCAGAGATATCATAAGATTTTAGTTTTCGGAGTAGTTTGTCGTGTACCACTGAATCAAAGGCTTTACAGAAGTCTATGTAGATTGCGTCTATTGCTTTGCCCTGATCGAGTTGTGCAGTCCATATGTTTTTGCAGTGTAAGAGTTGCAGATTACAGGATAGTTTTTTCCTGAAATCAAATTGTTTGTTGGAGAGTAGGTTGTTTGTCTCTAAGTGGAGGATAATGGATTGGTTAATATTTGATTCCATGACTTTACAGTGATGCAGTATAAGGAGATTGGTCTGTAATTTTCAACTAGGCTGGGGTCTCCATTTTTGAAGGTGGGGATGACCGTGGCTTGTGACCATAGGTTAGGCAAGTAGCTGGTCCTGAAAGATTTTTCAAAGATTATGCTTAGAGGTTCGGCCAATGCAGTGGATAGCTTTTTTAAGAAGTAGGCACATATTCCATCTCGTCCAATAGATAAAGATTTAGATTGTGTAGTGCTTTTTCAACATTGTCTTTTGTAAAATCAATCTGTATTAGATCACTGTAGTTGTCTGTGGTTCGGCTAGGAAATACTAGGCATGATCCATTGCTGTTTACAAATACTGAGCCAAAGAATGTGTTAAAGATGTGGGCTTTAAAGGTGTCATCGTTGCAGTCTTTACCATTAGGTCCTATCAGGGGTGCGATGGACCTTGAGTCTTTTAGTTTGTTGTTTACAAAATTGTAAAAAGTGCGGATGGAATTGGTGCATAGAAGGCTTTCCTCTTGTTTAATGTGATAATTGGTGCATTCAGTCTTTATCTGGTGGCATAACTTTTTGTATCGGATTTTGAAATTGGCAATGTGACCCGATTTGTTTTTCCACCAGAGTGATCTCTTTTTGGATTGAAGTTTCCTTATTGTTATGGGTAATCTGCTTTTTTTGGGGGGGGGGGAGTTGTTGTTGGTACATATAGTTTGATGACTCTTTTGACTTCAAGTATAAATATGTTGTAATGGTCTTCAACAGTATTGCATCCAGTGAATAGAGATTACCAATCAAGGGATGAGAGATCGTTGTCTATAAGATCATAGTTGCTTTTTTTGAAGTTATAATTGGGGATTACGTCATTGTGATGATTTTTGTGTGGGCATATGTTGAGACAAAAGTCAATCATATTGTGGTCATTGCTGGAAAAGGGTTCTTTAGTTTGTATTCCGTAAATTAAATTCAAACTATTGAAGAAGATGAAATCAAGGCAGTTGTTTAGTCTAGTGTTGTTGGTTACTAGTTGTTCCAGTCCAAAATTTGTAACAGCATTGTAGAAGGTTGCCAAGTCTTGGGTGATGCCTAGTCTTGGGTGATGCTGGATTGGTTGAGGTAGGGTTGTGGTTGAAGGTTAAAGCTGAGTTGTGGGTTGCGTGACTTACTTTTGAAACAGTCAACATGGTAGTCAATGTACAGGTCCTTCTCTCCATTGTCTAGAAGTTTTTTGAGTTCAGTACGGAGTACATAGGAGCGGGCACATTGCTGTATGGTTAGGTCAGGGCAACAATGGAGGCTGTTATGGTTGGTGTTGGTTTTGGCAAGTGAATTTATAGTGTAAATGAATTTACATTTGCTTGATTCATTTTTGCCAATGACCCTGCAGAAGCGTGGGGCCACAGAGCCATCTCTGTATTTGGCCAATGTGGTAAATGTCAAGTATTTCATCAGGGGAGATGATTGATGCTTGATAATCACTGATGATGTTTCGGACAGTTGTAATGTCATCATTATCATTGATGTCTTCTAGACCAAATAAGATGGTGTTTGGATGTTTCCGTTCACGCTCAACAGATTCTCTGATGAGAATTGGGATGTCATTATTTGTCTGATTTATGTTTTTTTGTGGATTGGGTTGTGGTTGTTGGGTAGAGATGTGGTTTGTAGCTATTGGATGTTCAGTTTTTTGCGTTGTGTCTTTTTTTTCAAGGTTGGATAATCTTTCTTTTAAGGCGTCCAGGGATGCTACTATGGTGTCAAGGGATGTTATTCGTGTTTCAGTGGTATCAACTCTTTCCAACAGATCCAGTTTGGGTCTGCATGATTTGCAGAGATATGGAAACTCATTGGATGATTCTAGGTGTTGAATCATTTGCTCGGGAAATCCCAAGCAGTCATGATGAGCGTATTTGTTACATAGAGAACATTTGATGGAGTTTTCATTATCCTTTAGAGCAGGGGTGTCCAACCTTGGCAATTTTAAAACTTGTGGACTTCAACTCCCAGAATTCCTCAGCCAGCAAGCTGGCTGAGGAATTCTGGGAGTTGAAGTCCACAAGTCTTAAAGTTGCCAAGGTTGGACACCCCTGCTTTAGAGTTTTGTAGCATTTAAGGCATGTGCAGGAGTCTTGTGGTTCATTGGTGAGGATTACTTTCTCTTTAGGTTGTGGTTTGGCATTGGATTTTTTTCTTGGCATGGTAGGTTTGTTAAGATGGTACGTTGATTAAATTAATTAATGGAACAATTTTGGGTAATCATTATAGCCAACATCACACCAATCAATCAATTGCAGTAATCTCTCTAGTCAAATAATTTTCCTAAGCCACAATCAGCCTAATCAATTAATTACACTAATCACTAATCAATTAATTACACTAAACATTAATCACACTCTTCAATTAAATTCACTAAATCACTGATTTTACTAATCAATTAAATTACATGAATCTTGATCTTTTAAACTAATCAGCAATCACACTATTTGCACTTAGCACTCTAATCACACTAATCAATTAAAACAATAAATCAATTTAACCATTAATGAAATATTTTATAGAAATTGATTATCTAATCTTTGATATAGGTGATGAGGTAGAAAAGTTGTAAGTTTTGAGGTAATGAATTAATCAGTGTTTGATTAAAGTAATGAGGTAGTATTGAGAATCTGCAAGGAAAGGGTTAATTGTTTTACTAGCAGTTGTGATTTACTGGAATTTATTGTTCTGATTGCTGCTGCTATTACTCTGTAAACAAGATGTTTACAGGGTGTAACAAGGCTGTAACAAGATGTTCAAAGCACGCTGGATTTTTGAAAGAGAGCAAAACTCGCTGAATTAAAACACTTTAACTATGTCTCTGAATAAGATTATTTTCCAATAGTTTCCTAAAGTTCTTCAAGTTGAGTAGTAGTAAAAATACAGTCCAGAAATTTGGGCTAACCAATCCAATCTATCCTTTACTTTTAAAGTTACTTCTAGTTGCAATATCTTTTTTTTAAACTAAATCTGACAGTCACTCCAGATCATTAATCGCAGCTATTTTCCTCCTCTGAGTCCCACTTTCCAAGGAAAATTCCACTGCAGAAATTGGAGTGATTCTTACCAAGACTAAGCATGCTGTTACAAGATCTTTCCTTTCCTTTTTACTTCTGTCTCAACTGCCTTTTTGGCTTCGATTTTGCCATGCTGGCAGTTCTCTTTTTAGTTCGGATGGAGGGGTTTTCTCCAGGTCAGTCGAGGAGACTCTCCTCTCCTTGTGACCACCAAATCATTTGTGGAAAGGGGACTTCACAAAGACAGTAGTGTCACTCAAACAGGAAAAGCCAAAGGGAATATCAGGCCAGCTATAAAACAAACTAACATAGGAAAAGGAATTAAATAAAAGGTATTAAAGAATCCCTATAGACAAAAGCCTAAGTAATTAAGAAAACTAGACAAATAAGAAAAGGAAACCCTTAAGAACACAGGACAGGCCACATAAGCAAAACAAACAGACAAAAAGACACAAAATATATAAATTACAAAAGAGACAGACAGGAGATTGCCACAAGACAAATATGAAAATCCATTATAAAGCTAAAAGAGATTAGGAAAAAAAACCCAATAATACAATCTAACCACCCCGCGGAGTTTGCCTTCCACAACCTGTGGAGTTTGCCCTCCAGCAGGAATAAAGACAAAACTCAAACAGGATTTGACACATTAAGCACAAATACAAACAATCACACACAAAAGGAGAAATGGGAAAAAAAAAAACCAGGGACTTATCATAAGAAGCCAGCTAGCCCAGGAACGCAGACTTCTTGCTGTCCCTCACCTTCCTGAAAAATAAAAAGATCCAGCTTTCAAGCAGTTGTCCGTATCCTTGCACCAGAGCTCTCCCAGTGGGAAAATTGAATCCTCGCACCTTTTGATACCTTTCAACACATTCCTCTGCCTTTACCACCTGTCCAGGGTGACTTTCAGCTCCTAAGAGCCTCAGGGCTTTCTCCTCCCTGCCAGCTGTCCGATGTGGCTCCAGGGAAACTGTGTGGGGGATATTCATGGAAACACGTTGTCTGGTGTGGAAGATACTTCTATCAGCTGTGTGAGGGATTTAAATGAAGGTACATTGTTTGCACTCCGCTGGCTCCAAGTGATCCAGGTCAAGAGCTCCACCAGTGTGATTAATAGGGCTCGATGGAAAGAGCTTCACTTCTTTGGGGAAGGAGAGGAGGGCTCCAGATCAGTTAGCAGGAGCTCCGCTAGCATTTTTGGGCTTGTTTTTTGGGCTGTGGTTTACTCACGGTTACCGGTGCAGGCGGCAGCTTTAAAAGTGATTTCTGGTGCAGGTGGTGGCTTTATAGGGAGATAGTGTCCAGGAGCTAGAGCCTCGCCTTCCTAGTTGGGCGCCGCCATTTCTTATTCTTTGTTGTTGAGAGAGATAACTAGAAAAATATTGAATACTGAAAAAAAAAGTTTAGCTTTCCTCCTTCAAAACACAATGATCTTAGGATTCTGGTTCCACAATTGGCCACAATGCAGAATTACAGACTCTGTCACAACTCCATACTTCATTTCCCCCAGCCTTTTTTTCCCCCTTTCAATGAAGAGTTCAGGAGAAATACATTATATCCACATTGGAAACCTGTTGGCTGAGTTCACACATCATGCAAAGCCTCAAACAAGGCAGTACATTGGCTCAGCAGACAGCACGAATCCATCTTTTGTCTACATCTTTGTGTCTTTTTATATTTGGATCATTAAACAAAGCTTTTCAGATCTTGCATTCAGAGTCCACTTTGGTGGAAACATCTGTGCAAACCTATTAGAATCTAAAACAGAAGCATACCTCTATTATCTAGTCAATAAAATGCTTTGAAAACACAAAGCTTCTTTTTATAGATCTCATTCTTTGATGAAGTGTTTTGAACATTGTTTTGAATTTCCTCTTCCCTCCTCTCAGTTTTTAGTGGAGGATGGGGGATGAAACAACAGTGGTTCTTAAATGACAGAACAAAGTAACTGCACTGTACGTTCAAAATAGTCTCACTCTTATCCACTTGAATATTAATGGTTATTCATGATCATTCTCTCACATAAATAAATACACACTGGAGTCATTTTCCATTTGTACTTCGAAAAGAGCTTTCCTTTCATCATATCATCTTCCTTATACCCTATAATTGCAAAGCCCCTTTTCATCTTGTTGGATGCCATCTTGCTGGGCACCTGTTACCCATCTATCTCTCTCATTTCTCCCCACCACCTTTTTTTTTTTGTTCAAATGCCAGATTTTCTGTTTTCTTGAAGAAAGGTACTTAGCAAGACTTCACAGCAGCAGTGGGATCCTACGTGTTCCACTACCGATTCAGTGATCATGCGTGCACAGCTTTCCACACACCAGCTGAGGCCTGCAGCACCAATCAGCTGAGAGGATAAAGAAAAGCAAAAAGCAGGGGCAGGTGAGAGGGCCAATCCTGTGCTCTCAGCTGATTGTCAGAGGCTTTTTTTTACTACCGGTTTGGCTGAACCGGTCTGAACCAGTAGCATACCACCACTGCTTAACAGGCTTTATGTCCCATGCTTCCACTCTGCTTGCCTGCTGCTAATGTGTTTCTTGCATTCAGACCAAAACCGTCCTTTCCAAACCTAACTTCAATGAGATAGAATGTTTGTTTTGTTCCCTTTTTTTCTTGTGCAACCCCAAGACTGCCTCCCCGCCATGGTATAAAACACTTTTGAACTTATCTAGATAGGAAGAGGCTTTTGTAGTCTGATGAATTCTTTATCACCTGCCAGATCATCCGGCTGTTTGATGCAACCAGCATACAGGGAAATCACTTTCATCTCTCAGTGATAAGGATTTGTAAATGACCCACATGGGCTGATGGCCAGCTGCCACCATTTGCTTCCCTATTTTCTTGAGGATGCTCACCTTTCTAGTCAATGTTGCTCTCTGGGATCTAACAACATAGAAGATGGTTTGCTTTCCTTGAAGACTTGAAGGCTATTCTAAAATAGCCCTTTCTTGAAAAATATAAGCTTTCTTAGAGATTTTTGAGAATATTCATAGCAAGAGTTGTAGGTTTTGGCAGGGGTCCACTCTCCAAGTTTGCTGTCCAGGAGCTAAATTTCCAGGAGCTAAACAGCAAGCTCAGGGAATGGACCCCTGCCATAACCTTTCTTTTACAGCTATCATATTTAGACTGCAAACATTTGGACAGCCAACAAATAGTGACAAAGAATGAGAGATCCTTGTGTTTCTTTTATATCATCTAGTGGTCATCCCAAGATGCTTTTTGAAAAGGCAACTGGCCTTTGTTTTTCCTTGAAGATGTTTTGTTTCTCATCCAAAAAGCTGCTTCAGTTCTGACTGCCATAATGGAAGAAGCTTCTTGGATGAGAAGCGGAATGTCTTCAATGAAAAACAAAGTCCCGTTGCCTCTTGAAAAAGCACCTTTGGGATAACCATGACCTGGATGCTGAGAATCTCTATGGACATCTAGTGGTTATTTAAATTTTGCATCCCAAATATGGTAGCCCTATTTTTCTCAGTGACAACCATAAGTGATTGTCAGACTCCAAAAACCAAGAACGCCATGCTGAGGTTCCTCTAAGCAGTGTCCATTATTGTTCTTCGTCTGCGACAAAATTCTTACAAAACTAAAGCAGACTACTTACCATTAAATATACACTCTGAGAACTCCTAGGGAAGAGTTATTTTGATTTTCTTTCTTGCAGACAAACTATCTAAACTTCATTGTCTTTTTGCTCCTCTGGAATGCACTCCCTCCTTCATGGGAATCCAGACTCTATTCCATAGTATAATTATCTTATACTAGAATATAGCAGGGATCTTCTCTAGGTTTTTCTCTTCCCTTTCTTCAAGTATCTCCAGCTCTGCTATGAAACAGTCTCATTATTAGCTATATTTGAATATACGTGTTATTACTGTGGCAAGAATAGCATTTATCCAGAACTGGAAGGAGAAAGACATACCGAGTGAAGATGGAGTAATAAACAAAATTCTGATATGTGCTGAAATGGACAAGCTAACTTTAGAGATGAAAAACAAAGACGAGTCGGAATATTACACAATTTGGAATAGATTTTACCATTGATGGGGGAAGAAAGGAAGGTCTTAACTGGGAAAAGAGTTGTTAAGAGGGTAAATTGAGTGTATGAGATGAAAATAGAACCAATGATTGTGGAAAATACAATATATGAACAAACAAATGTGTGTGTATTTGTGTGTGTATATGTATATGAGGTACTACAGACAAAATAAGTAAGATACTACACAGGCATCACATCAAGACTGCCTTCAAAACAAGAGGCTGATCCACTGCAAATTAAGAACTATAGACCTATTTCTTTACTAAACGCAGACAATAAAATCTTTGCTTCAATCTTGGCAGAAAGACTTAAAAAATATCTAAATAACTTTATTCATCCAGATCAAAATGGATTTCTGCCAAAGAGACAAATTAAAGACAATATGAGAGTAATCCTGGATACTTTGGAATATTATGAGGCACATCCTGAAAAGCAAATGGCTTTGATATTCCTAGATGCCCAAAAGGCTTTTGATAATGTGAACTGGAGATTTATGTTACTACTATTGGAACAGATGGGTTTTGCCAGAAAATTTATTCAAGCAATAGAAGCTATATACTATAAGCAAACGGCAAAAGTAATGATAGAGGGCGAATTCACAGATTTTATTAATAAAAGAAAAGGTACAAGACAAGGATGTCCCCTATCTCCTTTGCTATTTGTATTGACTTTGGAAGTGTTGAATAGAAATATTAGAGATGATAAAAGCACAAAAGGAATGAAAATTAAAAAGGAAGAATTTAAACTACAAGCTTTTGCGGATGATTTGGCCTTTATTTTGGAAGACCCTTTCGAAACAGCTCCAAAACTATTGGAAAAGATAGAGGCATATGGTGAGGTGGCTGGTCTGAAAATAAATAAAGATAAAACAAAGATCTTGACAAAGAACATGTTACTAAGACAAAGAGAAGAACTGGCAGACCTATTGAAAATTCAAGTCACGAACAAGGTCAAGTATCTGGGGATACATTTGACACCAAGATGCAGTATATTAAAAGAGAATAATTATATTAAACTTAAACAACAGATAGCCTTAGATTTGAAGAAATGGGAAAATCTACAATTGTCATTAATAGGGAGAATCTCAACAATCAAGATGAATATCTTACCCAGAATCTTATATTTGTTTCAGACAATACCAATTAGGCTCGGAAAAGAGCCTATTTTGAAGACTTAAATAAAATTGTGTTGAAGTATATATGGCAAGGTAAGAAAGCGAGAATAAAGTTAAAACTTTTTTTTTTGAAAAAAAGTTTTATTGACTTTGACAATGAACAAAAACACATAAAACATAAAAACATCATCTCCCTGTTGAATTTTGAGGCACAGATGAAGATGCCCATTGATGTTTTGGAGACTGTAGGGCCCTTGGTGCTCTTTGATCTTAATTCTTTTCTTGTAAATATTTCATTATCCAACTAGATAACTTCATCAGTGCTAGGAGGTGGGATTTGTTCTCTTTTAACATATTAGTGGTTTGCTTGCTCTGTCAATTTTGGAGAGGCTGTTCTTGATGGTTCCTTGATTACGCTGTTATTTACTGAATTGGTAGTTCCTTGACTGGGGTATTGCTTAGAGTTAATATCTGATTATCGGGTCATTGATTGCTGTCTGGAGGTGTTAGCTTTTTGGTAGTCTCTTTTGAATGGTATTACGTATTATTATAATGATATTATTTTGAATGGTTATGCACCAGTCACACAAGAAGAGCAAGGCATCCAAAAAGAGAAGCCACTTTCTGGTTAGGGACTCAATTGTAAGGGATGTAAATTTAGGAAATAATTTTTGAAAGAGGTCAGGTGTCTACCAGGTGCTACTGCCAGCAGAGACAAGAAGTGTATTCTTAAGATAGTCAAGAATACCAGCAAGGGCTGTGATGTTGATGCTATTATACATCATGGTACAAATGACCTGTCCCAGAGGATGTACTTTCTGTTCAGAAAGACTTCCAGAGTTTGGGGTATGAACTTAGTCATATGGACTGTAGGCTTATCTTTTCAGAGGTTCTACCAGTATACAAAAAGGGAAATGGCAGCGTGTAGCAGAGTTTAATGTGTGGCTAAAGGAGTGGTGTAAAAGGGAAGGCTTTGGTTTTATTAGTCATGATGTCTGCAGCTGGTCCAGTGAAAAACTGTACAAAAGAGATGGTTTGCATCCATCAAAGAAAGGGACTGAGTTACTTGGCATTAAATTCACAGATTTCCTGGACAAACATTTACACTGAACAGCGGGGACAGAGAATTAATGGATTCAGAATATCTCTGTCCCCAGCAACGTAAAACTAATAAGGATACCAGTGCATGCAAAATAGATGTTTGTGCAGGTAAGATTATCAACCTTGATGCCAACCAAAACCAAGCATTTAATAGTGAGTGCCATACCATGTGCATTAATCAAACAGGTGACAAGAAAGTAGGGACAGGCAGGCACAACACAGGTTATGTAGACAGTAAACACAGTATCAAACATAAAGATCTCAAGTGCCTATATGCAAATGCACAAAGTCTGGGGAACAAGCAGGGTGAACTCGAACTATGAACACATGAAGGTAAATATAATATAGTTGGAATAACAGAAACTTGGTGGGATGAAACCCATGACTGGAACATACTGGTAGAAGGATAAAAACTATTCAAAAAAGCTAGACCCCATAAAAGAGGAAGTGGAATTGCACTGTATGTAAAGGACCACTATATTGCTACAGAAATGCATGAAACCAAAGATGAAAACCCCCTAGAATGCATATGGGTCAATATAAAAGAAAAAAAGAGTGACATGGCCATAGGTGTATATTATAGGCCACCCAATCAAGCANGGTGACAAGAAAGTAGGGACAGGCAGGCACAACACAGGTTATGTAGACAGTAAACACAGTATCAAACATAAAGATCTCAAGTGCCTATATGCAAATGCACAAAGTCTGGGGAACAAGCAGGGTGAACTCGAACTATGAACACATGAAGGTAAATATAATATAGTTGGAATAACAGAAACTTGGTGGGATGAAACCCATGACTGGAACATACTGGTAGAAGGATAAAAACTATTCAAAAAAGCTAGACCCCATAAAAGAGGAAGTGGAATTGCACTGTATGTAAAGGACCACTATATTGCTACAGAAATGCATGAAACCAAAGATGAAAACCCCCTAGAATGCATATGGGTCAATATAAAAGAAAAAAAGAGTGACATGGCCATAGGTGTATATTATAGGCCACCCAATCAAGCAGAAAATATAGATGTCCTTTTTGCCAGCCAACTAACAAACATATGCAGGAAAAACACAACAATAGTAATGGGAGACTTCAATTATCCTGATATCAATTGGAAAACTAATTCTGCACCAAGTGAGAAATCAAATAAGCTCCTAACCAACCTAGCTGACTGTTGTGAATGCATAGGATGTTAATAAAGTTATCTGGAGCTTGGAGTTAATTGCAGGGTTCTGGCCCTGCACTTCTGATTGGCTGTTAAATGGCAGGATCGGATTGGCCCGTTCAAGGGAATCTGATTGGCCATTAACAGAGCTTTCGTGTTGGTTCAATGGAGCTAGCGCTCCTGAGTTCTTATTGGTTGAATAGTTATTGGGTTACCTATATAAAGAGGGTCTTAGCTGCCCTTGTTTTGAGCTGTCACTATGTAAATAAAAGAGTTGAAGTTCACCATTTAACCGGCTCGTCTCCATTCATTATTGCCCATGCTTCAAACTTGACACTGATAACTTTGTTGTCCAAAAGGTAGAGGGTGAAACTAGAGGGACAGCCATACTGGACTTAATTCTTACAAACAGAGAAGAAGTGATAGAGGGAGTTTAAACTGCAGGAACCTTGGGTGAGAGTGACCATGTCATACGAGAATTCAACAAAACACAAACACAAGCAACAGAACATAATGACACCAGAGTCTTGGATTTTAAAAGAGCTGATTTCAATAAACTCAGAGAGAACTTGGGAAAGATTCCATGGATGAATTTAAAGGGGAAAACTCAAGAATCTTGGGAAACTCCAAAAAGTATGATCATAGAAGCCCAGACCAGCAAATACCACTGAGAAAGAAAAACAAGAAATCCAAGAAGAAACCAGCATGGCTACACAAAGATCTCTCTGGCAAATTGAAAGAAAAAAAGGACAAGTACAAAAAATGGAAAAAAGGACATACAGCTAAGGCATAATATCAGCAGATAGCCAGAATCTGCAAAGACGAAGTCAGGATAGCAAAGGCTCGGAACAAACAAAGTCTTGCAACAAAAGTCAAAGATAACAAAAAAAGTTTCTTCCAACATATAAATAACAAGAAAAAAATCAAGGAAACAGTCGGTCCACTAAAAAGAGGATATGGCAAGGAAGTAACAGGCAACAGAGAAAAAGCAGAACTGCTTAACTCATTCTTTGCATCTGTCCTTACGCAAAAAGAAACTATAGCTCAACCTACCAAAAACATAACTGTAAAAGACAGACCAGAAATAAAAGTTAAAATAAGCAAAAAAATAGGAAGAGAACACCTGTGTGATCTTGATGAAAACAAATCACCGGGGCCTGATGGATTACATCCCAGAGTTTTAAAGGAGCTGGCAGAGGTCATCTCAGAACCACTGCACCATATCTTTCAAAAATCCTGGAGCACCGGGAAACTATCAGAGGACTGGAAAAGAGCTGACGTGGTTCCCATCTTCAAAAAAGGAACAAAACAGACCCAGGAAACTATAGACCAATCAGCCTAACATCAATACCCGGGAAGATACTGGAAAAGATTAAAAAAACAAAAAACCAGATCTGCCAACATCTAGAAACAAGTAAAGTAATAACTAGCAGTCAGCACAGGTTTGTTAAAAACAGATCATGCCAAACCAATCTTATTTCATTCTTCAACACAGTGACTAAATTAGTAGACCAGCAAAATACTGTGGACATAATATATTTAGATTTCAGCAAGGCATTTGATAAAGTAGACCACAACCTACTTCTTAGTAAGCTAAAAAAAAATGGAATAGATAGCACCACCACTAGATGGATTCGCAACTGGCTGGCAAACCGTACTCAAAGAGTAGTCTTTAATGGGTCTAAGTCTACATGGAGGGAAGTAAACAGTGGGGTGCCACAAGGTTCCATCTTAGGCCCAGTACTCTTCAATATCTTCATTAACAACTTAGATGAGGGAATAGAAGGGGAACTTACCAAATTTGCAGATGATACTAACTTAGCAGGATTCGCTAACACCCAAGAAGACAGGCTCAAGATCCAGATGGATCTTGACAGACTAGAACACTGGGCCATATCTAATAAAATGAAATTCAATGTAGAGAAAAGTAAAGTCCTACACTTAGGCAAGAAAAACCAAAAGTCCACATATAGACTGGGTGAAACCAGGCTCAATAGCAGTAACTGTGAGAGGGATCTTGGAGTCTTAGTGGACAACCAGCTAAATATGAGCCAGCAATGTGCAGCAGCCACCAAAAAAGCTAATGCAATCCTAAATTGTATTAACAGAGGGATACAGTCAAGATCAAGGGAAGTACTAATACCATTCTATAAATCCTTAGTAAGACCACACCTAGAGTACTGCATCCAGTTTTGGTGGTGTTGAGACTCTAGAAAGATGTTGAGGCTCTAGAAAAAGTGCAGAGGAGAGTAACTAGGATGATTAGGGGACTGGAGGCTAAAACATACAATGAACGGTTGCAGGAACTGGGCTTGGCTAGTCTAGTAAAGGGAAGGACCAGGGGAGACATAGCGGTCTTCCAATATTTGAGGGGCTGCCACAGGGAGGAGGGGGTCAATCTATTTTCTAAAGTTCCTATCGGCCAAACAAGAAATAATGGATGGAAACTGAACAAGGAGAGATTTAACCTGGAAACAAGGAGAAACTTTTTGACAGAACAATCAACCAATGGAACAGCTTGCCTTCGGAAGTTGTGGGAGTGCCATCATTTGAGACTTTCAAGAAGAGATTGGACTGCCATTTGTCAGAAATGGTGTAGGGTCTCCTGCTTGGGTGGGGGGTTGGACTAGATGACCTACAAGGTCCCTTCCAACTGTGATTATCTGTAATCTGTAATCTGTATGTAGATATTGTTTACCTCTATGTTGATTGATGATATATCTGAATACCAAGTTTCCAGGTATTCTCTAGCCCAGGGCTCGCCAATTTTTTGGATCTCAGGGACCACCAAACTCATAATTTTAAATCCCAGGGACCGCTAACCAGTTCTGTGGGTGTGGCCTAATTTGTGGGTGTGGCTTGGTGGTCATGTGACTGGCTGGGCATGTCTTGTGTGTAAATATCATAAATATTTATACAAACATTGAATTTTTTATTAAAAAAGAGCAACTTTTACCCAAAATCAGGCAAAGCAGGCAGGCAGATTGAGTTGCTCACAGAATCATTCAGTGATCTATCTATCTGCCATTGGCTAGCTCAGTCTGTCACATAAAATTTGCTTGCCATGAGCCTGCACTGAATAATAGAACCTTCAATCCTAAGAAAAGCAGAGCCAAAAATCTAAAGACTAGCTAGAAAGCAAGAAATGCAACCATTTCCTGCTTTCTCGCTAATCTAAATCTCCCAGCACAGCAGAGCAGCTGACGGTTGGAAACAGGAAAAATAGCAAGTTTGCTGGGTAAGGAGTGAGTGGGTGGGGAGGGTTCCTGGGGGCTCTAGTATTATTGGAAACTGTTAGGGATAACATTGGTTACCTAGCTTAGTTTGGGTAAAATTAATATATAAACTATGTTAGTGAGTTTAAGTGTATGTATCACTTTAACTGCAAAACATGTATTTTGGGTGCGGTTGTAAAATCACCATAAGTGGGAGCAAGAGAGCTCACTGTTGGCTGGCTTTTACTGTCGTCGCTGACAATGTTGGATTGATGGTGATAACTGCGTGTTTTCCCTGCTGTTGCTGAAACGAAGAAAAGGGGTTTGATTTTCTTCATATCTCTGACTGCAAAAGAGATATATTGCTGGACTGATTATATGTAAGTTTACTGACCTCTATTTTCAACACTGGACTTTGCAACTGATTAACCCCTGGATGGACTGAACTAGTTTATGACATATGGACTGTTTTGACTATGCTATAACTCTTGCTGGAATAAAAACTATTTAACTGGCACAGTGTATCTGTCTTACTGAGTGTAAACTACAACAACGTTTATCTCACATCATTTGCCTGCCTGCTAGACTGCCGTTGCATGTTCTGCTAGGGTGTGTATCCCTAACAGAAACACTGGAAATTCAGAAGACCCATGACTAAAGACAAAAGTGCTCTTATGTTTTTCCTCAGTTGGCCACTGTACATAAATATTGCTATGACCTTTATGGTCTGTTTCTCTTGCTATTACTCCCCTCTGAGATGAAGTTTCAAAGTATTTCTAGCAGGACTACCAGATTCTGTAACAGATTTGTTCCCCATGCCATCCATCTGGTAAACTCTCAAGACTCATTTTTCTCACCATGTACATGTATACATTCAAATTAGACTGTGTTGTTTCTCCATGTCATATAATATCTGTGGGTTTATGCATAATTGTGTGTGTGTGTGTGTGTGCATGCACGTGTGCATGCTTATTTATTTATTTATTTATTTATTTATTTATTTATTTATTTATTTATTTATTTATTTATTATTTATTTATTTTGTCATGTTAATGTAGTGCATATTGGAGGCAGTGACCCTCTGAAAGTTGTATGCAATTTGTATGAAAGTTGTTTGAAAGTTGTATGGAATTTAATTTTAATGTATGCTGATTAGTGCACATTCAAAGTGATAATAAAGTTATTCTAAGTTCTATATCTAAGCTATGGCATTCCCTAGGACAGTGGCTGTTCCAATGAGCTGCATTTCTTAGGTTGCTCTGAATGGTCACTCAAAAGAGCTGTAGGTGAAGACTTAGCTCCACTTCACTGCCTGTCACAGCCCACTGCTCAAAGCAATTGCTACATTACCCATAGTGTTAGGAGCTGCTCCAACACATTGGCAAACATGAAAAAATGTACAATTGCTATGGACTGCTAAACACTCATCCATACATGATGCAAGTCTTCTCCATTTAACTGCCAACTAAGTATCATTTTCCCACCCACTCATCCTCAAAACAAACATCCGTTTTTCTGTTTTCTGACAGAAATAATCTTTCACATACCTCTGAATGGGCTAAAGCAAATCCATAAAAAATGTTCCTTATGTTCTTTTTCTCTCCTTTTATATGTGCAATTTCTTTCTGCCAGTTTTCTAGAACAAGTCTTTAGAAGTGGATAAAAGCTTACAAGGATTCTTCTAATGAACACATTCAACCATTAAATAAAGTAGAGAAGGAGGGAGAGGCTGTTTTTTTAGCACTTCCCTTTGTGGTTATAAACACATTTGTTTTTGACTATTTACAGCTGCAGCTAACAATAATAAAGAAATGGTAGCATGGGTTACATTTACAATTTGTATCTGGCATATTACTGGCAGTGCTGTATCTCCCTCTTATTCTTATTTGGATAAGAACTACATAGAAGTTTGAATATTCTGAATTATGGAGATTAGCCAACAATTCTGAAGTCACCTCAATCTTGTTACTACATATCCTAATAAATAGAAATAGGTAGGAGATATGGATGTGGATAATGTTGTTATAGAGATCTAATTATGCACCTATATCTGAATGGCAAGTGATGGGTCCCTTCACATCACCTTCAATTTCAATCTTAGAGACAGTATCAAGTCAGGATCCAATCTGGGTCGGTCACCAGTTTTGTCCTCTGAGCTTTCAGACTTGTGCTGGAGCTCATCCTCAAGGAATTTATCTCTAGCAGATAGCATGCTTTGGGCTATTCTCAGTGTGGTATTTATATAGAGAAAATAAAGTCTTACACTCAGGCAATAAAAACAAAAACAAAAGTACACTTACAGATTGGATGAAACCTGGCTAAACAGCACTAACTGTGAGAGAGATCTTGGAGTTCTAATGGACAATCAATTAAATATGAGCCAGCAGTGTGTGGTGGTGGCCAAATAAGCCAATGCAATCCTAAATTGCAATAACAGAGGGATTCAATCAAGATCATATGAGATACTAACACTACCCTATAAAGCCTTAGTAAGACTACACCTAGCATACTGCATCCAGTTTTGGACACACTATATAAAAAATGGTGTTGAAACTCTAGAACAGGGGTGTCAAACTCTCAGCCCACAGGCTGGACGAATCATGTGCTGGCCATGCCCACACCCAGTTTATCGGAGGGGGGGGAAGTCACGATACATCACATGATGATGCAGTGAAGCTGCAAGTTTGATACCCCTGCTCTAGAAAGAGTGCAGAAAGTGCAAAGAAGAGCAACAAAGATGATTAGGGGACTGGAGGCTAAAACATATGAAGAACGGTTACAGGAACTGGGCATGACTAGTCTAGTGAAGAGAAGGACCAGGGTAGACACGACAGCAGTGTTCCATTATTTGAGGGGCTGCCACTGAGAAGGAAGGAGTCAAACACCCGATGGCCAGACAAGGAATAATGGATGGAAACTGATCAAAGAGAGATTCAACCTAGAAATAAGGAGAAAATTTCCAACTGTGAGAACAATCAATCAATGGAACAGAAGTTGCCTTCAGAAGTTGTGGGAGTTTCATCACTGGAAGCTTTCAATAAGAGACTGCACTGCCATCTGTCATCAATATCATAATGAACATCTAAAAAGCCACACATAATCAGGCAGCATACAATTTCTGCTAGAGAGAAATTCCCTGAAGATGGACTCCAGCATGAAACTGAAAGCATGGAAGATTAAACTTCTGGTCCAAGTGGCTAATCCAGATTGGACTATGCAGAAAAATATATAACTTGGAACCACAAAAGGAAACAGTAACTTTGGAGGAGTCAAAGCCAGAAATAAGTAGGCTATAGTCTCAACCAATATAATTTACTAAGATTAATTCCAATGAAGTGTAGTATGTACTGAAATACAGTGACTGGATTTTCTAGTGAGCTGGTTAAAAGTATTCTCCAAACATTGCCATTTTATGATGGTCATGGCTTGAATATTTTGATTGCAAAATGTATTAGTTTATGCTTTTTACCATTCCGCTGCCTTCTCAATGGTACTGTGGTTAATTATGCAGATAAAGAGTTTATAGTAGCACATAGAAAGTGTCATTATCTGTTTTATTATAACTGATTTCTTCTGGTCTGTATTATACTTGCTTTATTGGAGATGATAATGTACAACTTGAGGCTGGTGGTAGATAATAATATGCAAGATGTACAATTATGTGGATCTAAATTGCAAAAATTACATAGCCACTTTTATGAGTCTTGGGTTGAAAATGCTGTGGCAATGCATGTGAAGAAAGTATCAGTAATAGCAAGGCAAGTTTTAAATGTCCTTAGCATAGCGTAGCACATAGTTTTGCTGTTATTATTAATTTATTCACTAAAATATTTAGACCCACTTTCTAATTAAAGAAAATGAACATCAGAATGGCTAGCAAAATCAAATCAGAAGCATAACAAGTAGATTATTTTTAAGAGTTAACAATAATTACTATAAAAATGCAACATAGAAAAGTGACTTTATAAATTAGCATCAGCTTTTCTTGCTCTGGTTCTTTGCAGATGTGTTGGGATGAGAATTTTATAATTCTGGAAGCACAAAAAGTCAGTATGCTGAAAATTGCAGGAGAGTAGACTGGACCACAAAACTTGAACAATCACACATTCTCTTTGACTGCCTCTTCAATAAATAATTGCAAAAATAGTACAGTGTTCACCCAACATGCCTTCTCTTTGGAAAAAAATCCTAAATGAAATTATTCTTCACCAAACTGAAGGAAACATTTGATTTAATCATGATCCATGTGAAGTAGCAGGGTTTAGTGTAAGAGCAAATTAATTGCAATATTGTAGAGAAGCATGCACTCTGTCCAAGGATATTTATAAACTTTATATATTTCATAAAGAATCACCCAATAATACAAAGCTAAGTATTTATGTATGACAAAATATATGAACCTTCCCACCCATTTAAGGATAAAATTAGAGTCAGGTGTTTGAATCCATAGGATGATAATCAGGTATGAGTGTGGGTGACTTGTGTTACATAAAAAACAGAATTCTGGGTATTAATTATTATATGCTGATCTTTGGAACATAAATATATGGAAGTGTGTCATGGCTTGACAAAGGATTTCCCAAAAACATTTGTTGATGCTCACCTGGCTAGAAAAAGTTACATAATTTTTTCCAAAGAGTTTGGATTCCAGCAATCCACTGTCAGGCAGATTGTGTAAAAATGGAGGCAATTCAACACCATTGTTTTTCGACTCAAGAAAGGTTGAGCAATTAAGATCCCACCAAGAATAAGGCATGTAATACTTTGGGAGATCTCTGAGAAATCCAGGGTAACATATAAAGGATGAAAAACCCCTCTTGCATTGACAAATATCAGTGTTCATAAGACCACCACCAGAAGAATATTGAACAATAATAGTATGCATGACAAGGCTACAAGGACAAAGCCACTGCTCTCCAAAAACAACAACAACAACATTTCTGCTCAGCTACAGTTTGTGAAAGACCATGTGAATAAGCAAGAAAGGTTTTGAAAGAATGTTATGTGGATGGATGAGTCCAAAATTGGACTGTTTGGCTTGAGTTGAAAATGTCATGTTTAAATGTCATGTTTAAAAGGCAAACCCTGCATGCCAACATAAGAACCTTATCCTATCTGTTCCATATTAGCATACTTGAAATACCCTCTTCTGATTGGTCAACAGACACTGTACAATGATTGGTCTAAATACCCTACTGCAATTGATTCGCTAAGAATCACCCACAATTGGCACGGCCGATCGCGGGAGATTCAAAGAACTGTCATTGGTTGTGAGCCGCACAAAATCCCTATCAAAAGGGCTGCCGCAGCTCCAAGATCTTGTACAGATCTAAATAAAGAAATAAGAGCTGAAAGTCACACTGGTCTCTAGTCTCTTTTCCCATGATCTAACACTGGTGATGAGGGTGGGATTCGGAGACAAAGGAGACCAGTCGAGCACTTGGCAACCAGGACTGACCAACCGACGAGATGGCCGGCTGCAACTCACCACCCGCACCATTCAACCAAGCAGCAGAGGACTGGGAATCGTATATCGATCAGTTCCTCATGTTCCTCGAAAGCAACAATCTACAGGACGCAACCGACCAAAGGAAGAGAGCTGTGTTCCTGACACACTGTGGGCCCGCAGTGTTCAAAATGGCCAAAGCATTGGCCAAGCCCTGGGACATTAAGGAGATGGCATGGCCAGACCTGGACTGACTACTATGGACCCACTATGCACCGGCCATCCCCAACCTCATCCGAAGGCATGAGTTTTACAAACAGGACCAGAAAGAAGGGGAAAGCATTGGAGACTTCGTAGTGGCTCTGAGGAATATTGGAGGTGAGTGTGGATTCTCTCGCATGGACAAGGCCATGAGAGACCGCGTGGTCCTCGAACCGCGTGGACCTCACACTCCAGAGCCGGTTGATGACCCGACCAGATATTATGGTCACCGAAGCCATCGCTGAGGCCACCGCAGTTGAAGCCACAAAAAAGTCAGCAGCCACAATGCAGCAGATGAATGCAGTAGCCCGGCAAACACCAACGGAAGCAAGCCCTCCCCAGGAACAGGGACCAGAGGGAAGCCAAAAAGCCACCACCATGACTGTGCACCACAAGGACATCAACTCCCCTTCTGAGACTGACAATGAGGAGGAAGAAATTCACATACTCCAGTCGGAATGAGACAGATGGGAGTGGAGAGGTCATAAGTCGGGGTTCCAGTGCGCCAGGTGCGGAGGAGACCACCCCCATTCAGAGTGCCGATTCCTATACACTATTTGCCGGCACTGTGAAAAACAGGGACACATCGCCAAGGTCTGCCGAAATAAAAGGAATTACAGCCTGAGGCAATGTGACAGCACCCCCCCCAGGACCAGAGACAGGCATACAGAGAGCCGTTGGAGCCACGAAGGCAGAAGCAAGCGGCTCAATGAAAACCGCCGGAAGGAAGAAACCCACCAAACGGTCACCATCGGGCATTCGAGCACAACCGATGCCTGAAAGGTACACGTGAAAGTTGGCATCGAGGGACAGCAGTGTAACATGGAGGTGGATTCTGGATCATACCTATCCATGGTATCCTGGGACACCATGAAGCACCTAGTACCCAGCATACGCAGACGTGAGCTGGAAAACCAGAGACTGACTTTAAAGGACTACCAGGGGAATAGAATCCCTGTAGTCGGGGTCGGACATTTTCACATAACCTTCAAAAAACACGCAAAAATCCTCCTGCTGACCATCGTAGACAGAGACCGCCCAAGCCTGTTGGGACTGGAGTGGTTCGCACCATTGGGGATCGAGGTGACAGGCATCAATCACATCACCGAGGCAGACTGGGAGGAGAGCCGAATGCAGGACTTCCAGGACGTCTTTGACGGGAAGCTAGGCAAGTACCGTGGGTCCCCTATTTCTTTTAATCTGAACTTGAACATAGCCCCGATACGTTTAAAGCCAAGGCGAGTCCCTTTCGCCCTCAAACCAAAGATCAATGAGCAATTGGACAAGCTCATCGCACAAGGGATCCTAGAGCAAATAGATCACGCCAGGTGGGAAACCCCAAAAGTCACCCCAATTAAACCAGACGGCTCTGTGAGAATCTGCAGAGACTATAAGGCCACCCTCAACCATGAATTACAGCAGAGTGCATACCCCGTTCCGGTGGTACAGCACCTCCTACACTCGCTGGGGGGAGGAAAAGTCTTCACAAAGCTCGATCTGGCACAGGCACACCAGCAACTGCCAGTTGACCCCGAAACAGCCAAGGCACAGACCATTGTGACCCAATGGTGCATTCCGTTGCAAAAGACTCCAATTCAGAGTCAGTGTGGCCCCAGGTTTGTTCCAGAGCCTGATGGAATGGTTATTGCAAGGAATAAAGGGGGCAGTACCCTATTTCGATGACGTGCTGGTATCTGCCAAGGATAACAATCAATTGGAAAGCCGCCTGAGAAAAGTCCTGCAGAAATTCAAAGAAGCAGGACTCAAAGTTAAAAAAGAAAAGTGCCAGCTATGCACTGAAAAAGTAGAATTCCTGGGGTGCCTAATTGACAAGAATGGAATCCACCGCACCAAGAAGAAAATTAAAGCCATCAAAGAAGCCCCCAGACCACAGAACAAAACAGAACTACAGGCATTCCTAGGACTCATTAACTTTTATAATGTTTTCTTGCCACAGAAGGCAACAACAGCAGAGCCTCTACATAGGCTGTTAGACAAGACAGCCACCTGGTCCTGGGACAAGCGGGAAGAAACCGCATTTCAAAGAATAAGAGACCTGCTGACATCTGAATCGGTTCTTATACAATACAACGGAACCCTACCGTTAACTGTGAACTGCAACTCATCACCATTCGGCGTCGGAGCCATCCTAAGCCACACACTACCGGATGGGAGAGAAGCGCCAATCACATTCTACTCCAAGACATTGTCCAGGGCAGAGAGGAACTATAGCCAGCTGGACAGGGAGGCACTAGCAGCGATCACCGGAGTAAAGCGGTTCCATGAATACCTGTATGGTAGGACTTTCTCCCTCATTATCGATCATAAACCACTCCTGGGAATACTGGCAGGGAACAAGGCCACCCCAAACATTTTGTCACCATGGATGACAAGGTGGTCCAAGTTCCTTGCCACCTACAACTACCAATTAATCCACAGGCCAGGGAAAAGCATATCACATGCTGATGCCCTGAGCCGCTCCCCCCCCCCGACCTGGAAGATGACCCGGCTCCCACCACATCCATACTTCAGATAGAAACATTACCCAACTTAACCATGACTGCGTCAGACATTGCCAAAGGAACTGCAAAAGACAGGCAACTGGCGTGGATTTTAAACTGGTTCGCAAAAGGGTGGCCAGAAACTGATGACAGCGAGCCATTCAAGACCTTCCAAAACTGACAAACTGAACTATCTACACAAAAGGGGTGTATACTTTGGGGGGATAGTTGTAATTCCAGAAAAAATACAAACAAGGGTGTTGGACATGTTACATGAGGCACACCCGGGGATTGTCAAAATGAAATCCTTGGCCAGGAGTTACGTCTGGTGGCCAGGGATGGACAAAGACATTGAGGCATGGGTGGCAACATGCGGCAAATGCCAGAAATCCAGACCTAACCCCCCTTCCGCTCCTTCCCTCGAGTGGGAGACACCTAGGGGCCTTTGGTCACGAGATTTTGCGGGACCTATGAAGGGACATACATTTTTAATAACTGTCAACGCTTACTCAAATTGGCTGGAGGTCAGCATCATGCAATCAACAACAGAGGTCGTCATCAAACAATTAACAAAACTGTTTGCAACCCATGGATTACCAGACTTGCTAGTTTCAGACAATGGGCTGCAATTCACGGCATTGTCATTCAAAAAATTCCTAGCCGAACGAGGCATACGGCATGCATAAACAGCACCCGCTCACCCAGCGGCGAACAAGAGGGCAGAACGCATAGTTAGGTACACCAAAGACACATTAGAAAAAATGGACACAGGGGACATACAAGATAAAATAAATAAAATGCTGACAATACAACACATAACACCCAGCACATGAACAAACAAAAGCCCAGTAGAACTCCTGATGGGCAGGAAACTACGATCACAATTAGACAGATTGCACCCAACATACAGCGCCGAAAAACCACCAGACTCTTCCAGTAAATATTGCATATTTACACCAGGGGATTTAGTATATGCAAAGAACTTTACAGGGGACCCACTCTGGATACCAGCCAGAATAACCCAGGTAACAAGCCCCCGGTTGTACCGGCTGGAAACGGAAGATGGAAAAAGCTGGAAAAGGCACATCGACCAACTGAGGTCGAGAATAACCGAAAGAAACACCGACAACATGGGGAATAGATAATCCACATACACAAAAACCACAACAAATAGAGCATAATAAAAAACCCAGGGAGGGGAGTATCCTCAAACATTAACCACAAGGGAGGAGAAAACCCTCAGACAACACAACAACAAACTGAACACCACCCATCAACACCAATAGGCCCAAAAATAAACCAACACTACTTACCAGCAGACGACTTCGGCAGAAGGGAACCGACAGCGGATTACCAACACGAGGCCTCTCTTGGAAGAAACAGCCAAGCCAGCTCAACCAGCCTGGAAAGACCAGGCGGGAGCGGTGGAGCCGACAACTCAACTGACCCGGGTAGACCAGGTGGGAGCGGCAGCAGCAGGCCTGACTCACCCTTCCAGGCGGTTCCACCGAGGAGGACGGGAGTGACAGCAATCCCGTCCGAACCAGCCAAAGGCAACAACACAACTGAGCTGCGCAGGTCAAGTAGGAACACGAAGAGCCCCGCCTACTTACGGGACTATGTTACATAGGTTGGACTGGACCAAGAGGGGAGGGGTGTTCCATATTAGCATACTTGAAATACCCTCTTCTAATTGGTCAACAGACACTGTACAATGATTGGTCCAAATACCCTTCTGCAATTGGTTTGCTAAGAATCGCCTGCAATTGGCACGGCCAATCGCGGGAGATTCAAAGAACTGTCATTGGTTGCAAGCCATGGGAAATGCCACAGCTCCAATATCTTGTACAGATCTAAATAAAGAAATAAGAGCTGAAAGTCACACTGGTCTCTTTTCTCCTTTCCCGCGATCTAACACTATCTGTGAAACACAGTGGTGGAAGTATAGTTTGTGTCTGCTTTTCTGCCTTTGGACCAGGATGGCTTGCTATCATGTATGGAACTATGGATTCTGAATTATACCAGCAAATTCTACAAGAAAATAGTTGATATCTGCTTATCAATTGAAGCTTAAGGGAAAGTGAATTATGGAACAAGGCAATGGCATAAAACAAGTTGTGTGACCATAAAATGGTTACAGGGTTATTGTGAAGAAAATAGGGGGAAGAATATGAGTGTTCACCCCATTGAGGTATTTATAAAAATAATAAAGATGGGCTATGTAAGTTAATGTTTTGAAATAGTCTGACTTTAATCTTATAGAAATGTTGTGAGATGATCTGAGACAACAATAGCATGTAGACTTATATAACACTTCACAGTGCTTTACAGCCCCCTCTAAGTGATTTACACTCTATTGCCCCCAACAATTGGGTCCTCATTTTACTCATCTCAGAAGGATGGAAGGCTGAGTCAACCTTGGGCCAGTGAGGATCGAACCCTGACAGTGAGCCTACAATACTGAATTTTAACCACTGTGCCACCAGAGCTGGTGAGTAGTTTATGTGAGAAAGCCTACCAACATCCTTGAGTTAAAACTGTTCTGTAAGAAGGAATGGTCTAAAGTTCCTCCAAGGTGACATGCGAAACTGAATAATAATTATTTGGGACACGCAAGTTACTGATATTTTTGCCTCACACAAATATGTAGCTATGGATTTTTTTCCTCAATCAATAAATGAATGAGTATAACAGCAATAGTAATAGCACTTAGATTTATAGACTGCTTTACAGCCCTCTCTAAGTGGTTTACAGAGTCAGCATATTGCCCTCAACAATTTGGGACCTCATTTTACCTACCTTGGAAGGGTTTGAGCCTGGTGAGATTTGAACTGCCAAATTACAAGCAGCTGGAAGACAGCCAAAATAGCCTGCAGTACTGCACTCTAACCACTGCGCCACCATGGCTCATAATCGTTTTGACGATTTTGTTTAATGAGATTCTCTTTATCTAGTTTTAGGACTAGTGTGAAAAAAACAAATCATGTTTTAGGTCATGTTTATGCAGAAATCCTGACAATTCAAAAGGGTTCACAAACTTTTAAGCCCTATTAGGTATCTTCCTTCCCAACTTCCTTTCTCTTTATCTCTGTCTGTCATCTCCATCTGAATGAAAGACAGAATGAATTGTAACTGGAGTGTTTATAATCTCTGAACATTTAATTTTAATTGTATCTCATACATGCTTCTCCCTCTTTACAATAAATAAAATGACTTCAATTAGATCAGTAGTTACTTCCTTCAGAGATACAAAATATAGAGGTAATTAAAAGAGAGGAAGGAGGTGTATACAACTCATTCCCTCTGTGTGGTTAAAAGGCTACAATAAAACAAAGTTGATGGAAACTGCTAGAAAGATAGATTATCTTCCTGCATCATATTTTTATTTAAAAAAAAAACACATTCTCAATAAAACTGGTGAGAACAAGACTGTGCATTTAATGGACTAAATTAGAGACTAATCAGGACTACAGAAGTAATTGTCTCTCATTTTCCTCTGTGAATCTGACTCTATAAAAAGAGTTTCAGCACCCATTTTGGGGGAAGACTGATAGGCTTGTCAGGTCTAAGTAAAGTTACTCCAGGGATCTCCAGACTTTTTTTTTTTAAGAAAATAAACAAATTTGGAAGTTTGAGAACATCCCATCAGCACTGGGAGCATCAATAGAAAGATAACAAAAAGGCACAAACATATGATTGAAACCCAAACCCTTTTTTCATGTATGATACAGTTGTAGTTCTATTTTTTTTTTTACAACTGCTCTCTAGGAAATAACTCTTTAGTGAACCTGTTCTCTATCACTGCAGAGTTATGGAATGATCATTTTAAATTACAAGAAGGAAAATACTGGTAAAAAGTTAGAGAAAACTTGTTGTGGCCCGCTGGTGGCTTGTGGAGCAGGCAGCAGAGTCGGACAGTAGTGAGGAGGTTGGGGAGGAACCTGGGCCAGTCCTGGAGGCTGAGGGAGGCTCAGATGAGGGCTTTGCATCAGAGGCAGAGATGGGGCCAGGGCAGGCTGGCAGACATCAGCTGCATTTGGGCTAGGACAGCAGTGAGGCAGGGGAGCTTCTGGAACTGTTTCCCCTTTGCACATGACTAGAGCTGCCAAAAGGAAGGTACAATTAAGAACTCACGGTTGACATGGGAGTAAGGCCACAGGTAGATGATGAATGGCCCCTCCCATCAGGATTAAAAGAAAAGCAAAAGGGGAGGGGGCTTTTGCAGGAAACAACTTACTCATTCATTCATTCATCTGTTCATTCCAGCCTCATGAAGATTTGTCCTTGTCAGCACTGAGTGTGGAATTTTACCAGGCAGTGTTCCAGGATAGATAAAGGTCTGAGCTAATTAGTATACATTTGCAAGACTGTTTTCCAATCTGTTGGCTGACTGAATGAAATAAATTCAAAGTAATAAAATAGGTTTTTGCCGGGACTCAGAATTGACTTAGTGCTTTTTGGGGAGGCCTAAGACAGAACACAACTTTCCAACTAGAAGAATAGTTCAACAGTGGAATGGGCAAGATGCCCCTTGTTAGGAATAACAAGGTTACCTAACGTAGTTTGGGTAAAATAATATATATAAACTATGATAGTGAATTTAAGTGTGTGTCACTTTAAACAGCAAAGCATGTAATTTTGGGTGCGGCTGTAAAACCGCCATAAGAGGGAGCAAGAGAACCTGCTGGCTTACTGGATTGCTTGCTGACTGTGATGGATTGATGATTTGTTAACTGTGTGTTCCCTGCTGCTGCTGAAGGAAGAAAGGAGGTTTGATTTCTTCATATCTCTACTGCAAAGAGATATATTACTGGACTGATATTTGCAAGTTTACTGACCTCTTTTTCGACACTGGACTTTGCAACTGAATAATCCCCAGACGGACTGAATTAGTGAATGATATTTGGACTGTTTGACTATGCTAAAACTCTTACTGGAATAAACCATTTAACTAGCACAGTGTATCTGTTTTACTGAGTGTAAGCTAGAAAAACGTTTATGTTAAATTCTGCGCATGGGTGCAAGGAACGGAGACGAGGCAGTGAACAGTGAACTTCAACTCTTTATTAATCATTCTGAACAGAGCAAAAACCCTAGGGCAGCAGCAGCCCTTTTATAGGGCAGGATGCTGACCTATTAGCCAATGAGAAACATGGAAGTGTTAAACCCTTGAACCAATGAGAGTGGCTCGTTAACAGCCAATCAGATTCCCCAGAACGGACCAATCCGATATCGCTATTATCGGCCAATCAGAAGTGCAGGATTAGAACCCTGCTTTTTCTTAAGGTTTGTTAAAACTTTATTTAAGCGCTTTTATTAGTTCATAACACCCCTTCCCCCTGGGTTCCGTTTGAGGGATGCGGTGACGTAATCCCAAAGATATGTAGGTTGCTTTAACTGTCTATTGGATTTGCGCTGTCCCACCGGTTCCTGCCTGTAGTCCGGTTTCGGTGGGATGTTTTTGGACATATCTGGAACAGGCGGTTCCGCATCCTCACTGGAGGACTCAGTGCCACTAATGCTGTCGTTGTTGTCCTCCGATCTTTGCGGGCTTGCCTCTGTTCAGGTATTCCTCTGTGGTGAGGAGAGTCCCCTCCCTGATTCTTCTTCATTTATCGCACCCGATTACTGACTTCCTTCACTTCTGCTTTCCACCATTTCGAATTCGGTTTCTTCGACATCCCCTTCCCCCTCAGTTTGGGAGTCACAGGAGTCATGGGAACTGGGTTGTAGCCTAGAGTGAAGCTGATCTATATGGCGTTTCCATATTTTTCCGTTGCAGGTTTGCACACGGTACGATCTGGACCCGGTGGTTTGAATTACGGTTGCTTCAACCCATAATGGTTCGCCGGAGAGGTTTTTGGCGAAAACTAAGTCGCCTACCTTGAACTTGCGGCATTTTCTGGTAGATCCACAGGGTTTCTCTGGCTCGTAGGATGGGTGAAGCTGGTCGAGATGGGAATGGAGCTTGCGTCCCATCAACAGTTCAGCTGGGGTCTTGTTGGTGACGCTGTGTGGAGTGATGTGTTGGAGTAGAAGTATTCTGTTTATTTTGTCATCAATGTCCCCATAGTCCATTTTGTGGAGAGTTTTTTTAACAAATTGTACCATGTGCTCGGCTCTGCCGTTAGCCGCAGGGTGCGCTCGCAAAGTTAGCGCATGGCGGATACCCCGGTCCGCTAAGTATTGTTCAAATGCCAGGGCGGTGAACTGGGGTCCATTGTCAGAGACCAGAACGTCTGGCAGCCCGTGCGTTGCAAATAGCCTATTCAATTTTCGGATGATGGACTCGGTTGTAGTATTCTTCATTTCATGGATCTCGAGCCAGTTGGAATCGGCATCCACTGTTAGGAGGAACGTATGTCCTTTAGTAGGTCCCGCAAAGTCAATGTGGATGAGGGACCACAGCCCCCGGGGGGTTTCCCATTCTGTTGGAGTTGCTCTAGGTGGGGCACTGCTGACTCCTTGGCACTTTAAACAAGTCTTTACCCAGGCTTCGATCTGTTTGTCGGTGCCCAGCCACCATGCGTAGCTTTGTGTGAGCGCTTTCATACGCACGATGCTGGGGTGACTGTCATGCAATGTTTTCAATACTGCTCATTGTAACCTCTCTGGGACGACGACTCTATCTCCCCATAGGATGCAGCCTTTTTGCAAAAAAAGTTCTGTTTGCCGGTTTCTGAAAGGGGTGAAGTCGTCAGGGGTTTGTTCTATTGGCCATCCTCGTTCGACCCAGCTAAGAACTCATGCCAAGACAGGATCTCGTTTTGTTTCGATTGCAATGTCTCTGGCTGTTAGCAGTGGTGAATGTAGCGTTTCAATCTGGAGCGTCGTAAGGGTTGGAGCTGGGTCGTCGACGGTTTCTGGAAGTGGGGCACGGCTCAATGCATCAGCGTGGGGAATGGCTTTCCCCAGGCGGTGTTGTAATTTATAGTTGTACGCAGCTAAAAACTCTGACCAGCGAGTCATTCTAGGTGACAATATGTAGGGGGTTGGCTTGTCTCCCGCTATAATCACTAGCAAAGGTTTGTGGTCAGTAACAATAGTAAAAACTCATCCATACACATATTCATGAAACCATTTCACAGCAGATACAACAGCAAAGAGCCTCTTTGTCAATCTGGCTATAATTACGTTCAGCCTTTGATAGGGTCCTTGAAAAATAGGCAATGGGGGCCTCACTACCATTTGGTAACACATGACTCAAAATGGCTCCTACTCCAAACAGTGACGCATCACATGTAATTGTTAAAGGCAGAGTCTCGTTATACTGCATTAAAACAGCATCTGAGGTTAGTAAGTTTTTCACTTGTCGGAATGCATGCTTCTCTCAGTGTCCCCAGACCCAGGTCGAGAAGTCTATGTAGGGGCTCAGCTACAGTCGCTTTCTGGGGCAAGAAGATGTTGTAAAAGTTAATGAGCCCCAGGAAAGCTTGGAGATCAGTCCTATTTCTGGGTCTTGGGGCGTTTTTGATTGCCCTTAGTTTGCTATTAGTGGGGTGAATGCCTTGTTTATCGATTAGGTACCCCAGGAACTCTACTTTATCTGTACACAGTTGACATTTATTTTTTTTAACCTTAAGGCCAGAGTCTTTAAATTTCTGGAGAACCATTTTAAGACACTTTTCTAGTATTTCTCTATTCGGGGCAGCAATTAAAACGTCATCAAAGTATGGCACGACCCCCTTGATCCCTTGCAATAGTCTCTCCATCAGACTTTGAAAAATCCCTGGGGCTATGCTCACTCCGAATTGGAGTTGGTTGCACTTAAAGGCACCTCGGTGCATAACGATCATCAGTGCCTCTGCGGTTTTTTTATCTACAGGCAGTTGTTGGTACGTCTGTGCTAAATCCAATTTAGCGAAGACTTTTCCGTCCCCCCCAGGGAATGTAGAAGGTGTTGTACCACCGGCACCAGGTAAGTGTTCTGCTGAAGGGTGTGATTAAGGGTGGCCCGGTAGTCCCCACAAATCCTTAACTATCCATCCGGTTTGATGGGTGTTACAATTGGGGTTTCCAACGAGCGTGGTCAGTTGGTTCTAAAACACCCTGGGTTATTAATTTATCGAGCTGCTCATCAATTTTTGGTTTAAGGGGAAAAGGTACCTGACGAGGCTTAAGGCGGATAGGGGCTACTTCAGGGTTAAGGTTAAATGATATCGGGGTCCCCTTGTACTCGCCTAATTTGTCTGCAAAGACGTCCTGGAATTCCTGGACGATGGCCTCCTCCCAGTCGTCACTTCTGGTTTGGTGAATGCCGGCTACCTCGATCCCAAGTGGGGCGAACCATTGAAGGCCTAACAAGCTAGGCCGGTCACGGTCAACGACAGTCAGTGGTAATGACACAGTACGATTTTTGAATGATACTTGGACTTGGCTGGATCCAACGACCGGAATTCGGTTCCCTAGATAATCTTTGAGTATGATTCTTTGGGCTCTGAGGTCTTGACGCTGGATGGCAGGGATTAATTGTTTAAGGGTCTTCCAGGAAACCATCGAGAGGGATGATCCTGAATCGACTTCCATCACGCAAGGCAGGTTTTTGATGGTGACCTTCACTCAGATCTTCTTTGCATCTAGCGATGAGGCGTGACCGATTGTAATGGTTTGGTGTGCCTCTTCTCGTCTCGTTGAAATGGCCAGTGTTTTATTTCTGTAGGAGTGGTTGTTCCATTGGCGGTTCAGATGTTCCTGACTCACAGGACGATTCCCTGTGGTCTGGCAGTAGTTGTTTCCCCTCTGAAGTGGGCTGGATCCTTGCTTGCTTCTACAGACCTTCCCGATGTAGCCTCTTTTCCCACAGAAATGGCAGAGCGTGTCGAGGAATTTGCAGTCTGGTCGCAGGTGGTTTGCCTCACAACCCGCGCATTGGTGCGGTAGTCTTTGATTCCGCTGATGGCGTTGGTCACGTTCAGACCGGAGCTGGTTGACCTCCTCCTCATCACTTTCTGATGGCAATTTGAGGTCCTTGTGGTGGGTCGCTGTTGTGTGTCTCTCTAGACGAGGTGAGGTATCGCTGGCGAGTTGACAGAGCAGTGCGTTGGTGTGGCGCATTCGGGCGGCCGACTTCCTGGTTGCTTCTGCTGCAGTAGCGTCCTTGATGACATCAGCAAGGTCGATGTCCCCTTTGGCCATGATCTTGCTCTGCATCGTGTGGTCTTCTAATCCCAGAATTATTCGGTCTCTCAGAGCTTCTTCAAGGTCTGTAAACCCACAGAGGCCTCCCAGGTTCTGGAGATCCGCGATGAAATCTGCAATGCTCTCTCCTTTCTGCTGGTTCCTCTGGTAAAATTCAGACAAGTGTTGGTATTGCGGGTGCATAGTGGGCCCGTAGATGGGGGCGAGGACATCCCAGTCCATGGTTTTCACCTCAGCCGGTTTCGCTAGTGCCTTGGCCATCTTAAAGATGGCAGGCCCGCAATGGGTCAGAAACACTGCTCGCTTTTTTCCCGTAGTGGCATCCCTCAAGTTGTTGGTCTCCAAAAACATCTGGAACCTGTCTATGTACGAGTCCCAGTCTTTTTGTGCCGGTTCAATGGAGCGGGTGGTATGGCGCCGCCGGACATGGTTTCCGTTCTCGATGTGCCTTCAGCCACGTGCTCTGTTTGGTGCTCTGTAGTGTTCAGTCAGCTCTGATGTCTCCACATCCCACCTTCGTCGCCAGTGTTAAGTTCTGCGCATGGGTGCAAGGAACGGAGACGAGGCAGTGAACAGTGAACTTCAACTCTTTTTTAATCATTCTGAACAGAGCAAAACCCTAGGGCAGCAGCAGCCCTTTTATAGGGCAGGCTGCTGACCTATTAGCCAATGAGAAACATGGAAGTGTTAAACCCTTGGACCAATGAGAGTGGCTCTTTAACAGCCAATCAGATTCCCCAGAACGGACCAATCCGATATCGCTATTATCGGCCAATCAGAAGTGCAGGATTAGAACCCTGCTTTTTCTTAAGGTTTGTTAAAACTTTATTTAAGCGCTTTTATTAGTTCATAACAGTTTATCTCACATATTTGTCCGCCTGCCTGACTGCCGTGCAGATTCTGCTAGGGTGTATCCATAATACCCCTCACTTTAAATTGGATTTGAGCAAGAAGAATTGATAGTGACCCATCAGGGATGCTTTCTTGATTCTTGCACTGAGCATGGGTTGGACTTAATGGCCTACATGAACCTTACAAATCTACATACTTATGATGACATTCATCTTATATTTGAACATTCCAAGCATGGAAAGCATTGTGATATCCTTGACTGGTCTTTTAATCTTTCCATGCTTTCCCAGAATGCCTAATTCTGAGATGTAATTAAGTTTGGATGAAAATAAGCACAGAGCTTGTCACAAATGGAATCGTGTCTAAACTGTTCTGATCATGCATGTTCAACAGTTCAATTCAGGGAAGCATGGTTACATTTATATTTTGGTTTTTCAAGTAAAAATGTACATGGGAGAAAAACCACATCACACATCTTATTTTCCTTCTTATTTATAGTTTTTGCTCTGAAGATGGCTATAAGGTCTCTGCCCAAACCTTCATACATAGAGCTCTGTCACTGAGAAAGAATGTGGGGCAAAGACCTTGCTTCACATAAGTCATAAGCAGTTTGAGATTTAAAGATTAATTTTCCAAAGAAGAACTGAAACACATGGAATCACTGTGTCATGCTCTTTGGATTGTGCAGATGTCCAAAATATGATCTTTTGCGGAACTAGGAGCCCCCAAGTTATTTGAAGAACCATCTCATTCCAATGGAATTGGTCTATCTCATTTGTGCTGACAGAAGGGAAATGTTATGGATCCCATTAGTCAAAAAACTCTGACTGATGGAATCCAGAGGAGCCTTTACTGTAACCTTTGAGATGAGATCCACCATCACACCCCTGGCCTTTTGGAAGGGCCTTAAAATCTATCTCTGCCAATTGGCCTGGGAACAAGATGGGAGTGTGCCATTCTTGAGATGGTCTGTAGATTAAATAGAAGATCCCACCTCCACCCTGTTGTATTTTATCCCCTATCTTGGCCAATTCTCTGTTAATTCTAAGGTGATATCTTTGTTTTATTTTTATAATATTGTTTTATCGTGTTGTAAGACATCCAGAGTCAAATGGCAGCGAAATGGGCAGCATATAAATTTAATAAAAGACATACAGATAATTAATTAATATATAAAAATAATATTCTTGGTTGAAAGAAATCAGATTTTGTTACTTCCTCTCTTCTGCAGGAAATCCGAGTGAAAATATAACCATCATACTTAAAACAGTTACTGTGAATTCTCACTTTTTCTGGAACTTTGCTTTCATGTCCACTTGGATAGATTATTGGGTAGACTGATTCCTCGACTTCAAGTCCCCCAACCTAGGTCAGGAGTCTCTGCCTCAAAGAGAGTCAACCAGGGTGTAACTAAGTTGCAAAAGACTTTAATTCAGATGTAACACTGTCACACTTTTCTCTCTAAGTGTCAGGGCTCCAACAAATCCACCCCATTCAATTCATAAGTCTCTAGCCGCTTCTCTCAGAGTAAAAAAATTGAAATATTTTTTAAATAAGTATTTTTCATTTGACACCAAGAACATCTTCATTCAGGAGAACAATATTTAATATATTCATCAGGAAATGTTTAATGTTAGGCTTTCCATTTTTGAATACAAGGTTGAAGGATAGAACTGCAATCAAGAAGTTATATTAAAAACAAATCCCAAAGGATCTTGAGGTTTGGCAGCACAGATGCTGTCAAACTAGATTTCTAGTTTTGATGAAACATTCTTTGGTATTCACAGAGGCCTGGTGTCCATTCTCTTTGTGGCACTCAATGACTTTTCTCTGATTCCCTGAACTTTAATTATAAGCACACTGACAGTTAATTGGCAGGATGCTCTGAATGGACCAAAGAAGGTATTGCTTCACATAACACCTAATTAACTTGTGAAATCCATCACCCCAAGTGATGGCCATTAGTTTAGTTGACTTTTTAAAAAAAGGAGAAATGGTTGAAAGGGCCATTCACAGTTATTTTCCATAACTACATGCAATTTTTGGTAATGGAGTATCTGGAGTATCTGTCTTGTAAAGAGGATTTGAAGATAAAGAACTAATCTACATGGGCCTACTGCCTCACTACATATTGCATGATGTAATCCCCAACCCATCTTTACAATCAGTTGCCCCCAATAGTTCAGACTAGTTTCAGATAGTTTGGGTTAATATGGCTTCTGTACCACACTGCATAAGTGCCCTTTAATTATCCACATTATAATATTTATGAATGGAAAATCTGGCTGTACGAATAGGCAGAATGGTTGTGGATACACCATGAACTATCCAACTTTCTACTTGTGAGTTGCAGATATATCTCATGTAATATTGAGGAGGAACTTCTGAAAAGGAGTAACTGTGTCAGTTTTGGGCAGTCATATAAATGTTTTATCTAAATAATATAAATGGAATTCATATAAATGTATCAAAGTTGACACCAGCCAGTGTATGGAAAAACTTTAAAAAATAGTGCAAGACAGGAACAGAACAGAAAGAGAGTTGGAAGGGACCTTGTAGGTCATCCAGTCCAACCCACTACCCAAGCACGAGACCCGACACCACTTTTCACAAATGGCAGTCCAGTCTCTTCTTGGAAGCTTCCAGTGATGAAGCTCCCACAACTTCTAAAGGCAAGTTATTCCATTGGTTGATTGTTCTCATTGTCAGAAAAAATATCCTTATTTCTAAGTTGAATCTCTCCTTGATCAGTTTCCATCCACTATTCCTTGTCTGGCCTTCAGATGTTCTAAATACATACATGGAAAAGGGGAAAAGGCAAGGGAGAAAAGCTTCTTAATTCAATGGGGCAAAGACAAGTTTAATGTCTAAAAGAAGACTTGCTGGAAGCCAAGTGCCCTGTCCCAAACTGTCCTAGAGCAGGGGTCGCCAACCTTTTGGACCTCAGGGACCACCAAACTCATAATTTTAGATCCCAGAGACCACTAACCAGTTCTGTGGTGTGGCCTAATTTGTGGATGTGGCTTGGTAATCATGTGACTGGCTGGGCATGGCTTGTATGTAAATATTATAAATATTTATATAAATATTGAATTTTTTATTAAAAAAGAGAAACTTTTACCCAAAATCAGGCAAAGCAGGCAGGCAGATTGAGTTGCTCACAGAATCACAGATTCATTCAGAGATCTATCTGCCATTGGCTAGCTCAGTCTGTCACATAAAATTTGCTTGCAAGCAAACTCATAAAATTTGCTAGCAAGCAAACTCAAAAAATTAACTCACAACATACCATGCATGTAAATATTGAATTTTTATTTTTTAAAAAGAGCAACTTTTACCCAAAATCAGGCAAAGCAGGCAGGCAGATTGAATTGCTCACAGAATCACAGATTCATTCAGAGATCTATCTATCTGCCATCGGCTAGCTCAGTCTCTCAAATTTGTTTGCCGTGAGTCTGCACTGAATTTGCTTGCAAGCAAACCTTCAGTCCTAAGGGAGGTTCGGCTGTGCTGAGCCGAAGATCTAAAGACAAGCTCGAAACCAAGAAATCCAACAATTTCCTGCTTCCTAGCTAATCTAAATCTCCTTGCACAACAGAACAGATGATGGTCAGAAAAAGGAAAAATAGCAATTTAGCATGCAAGTTTACCAGGTAAGTGAGTGGGCGGGGAGGGTTCCTGTGGGCCATGTGGGTAGTGCAGCCTTGTGTTTCTGAGCAGCCTGGATGAATTGCTTTGTGGGGGTGCTCTGGGCATGAAATTTCTCTGCAGCCCACCAAAATTTTCTCATGGCCCACCAGTTGGTGACCACTGTCCTAGGCTCTTATAAGTAAAATCAAATCAAATCCATTCATTTTTTAAAGGCTAGTTTCTACTATTCATATATAAAGCCAAGAAGTAAGGAACAGCTAGACAATTAATTCTACAGGTTCATTCATTACACTTCATATTCCAACTTTCTCGGCCTTTTGGCTAAGATCAAGCATAGCATTCCACTTCATATTCCAACTTTCACCAAAACCTTTCAAAGATCCTTTGCTTCTATTGCACTTAAAAAGTAAGTGTTGGCCAAGTTGTAAACATAGAAGATACTGAGTTGCCTTTATTGTAATGAGCCTCCTTTCCTCTACATCAATTTCATTTGAATTAAATATTTCCACAGGTTAAAAAAAATATTCCCAGAGTTTTTGTTCACCATCTGGTGACAACATAGGAACACTGTCTTTTGGGGGGGGGGTGGCAACAATATACAGTATTAGTACCATTTTTGTCTTCTGTAATTTTTCTTTCTTTTACTTCTCAAGTTAGCATGTGGCCACAGTATTAAAGCCAGTTTTCTTACAATCACAAGCAAAAAACTTGACACCATATCAATTCTGCCATCAAAGCAAGGGAAAAATGTAAATCATCCATTCCACTCAAAGGAGAATGAGTTCGAGTTTGCTGTATGGGTGATCATAAGAAATAGAATAATTTGAAGCTTGATTTCACTATAAATAGGCCTTTTATCTGATTCACAGCAGTTACTAGAATTCTTATATGTCAATAAGGCATGCGTAACCAAAGTAGAGCCTCCCCATTCAGGAATAGGCACCACGGGCACACTGGCCACAGCTACTAACTGCTTCAAAAACATATGTTATGTATCCAGGAGAAGCCATATGTTGTGTACCTGTTATGTGCTAATGAAACCTCCTCCAGTATCAACAGTGGAAAATCTCCAGTTCCATGCTTAGATTCCTTACTCATCAATATCATGTTATGTTGAAAGAAGAGAGGACTTTATCTGAACTATGAAACCAGTGAAGAGTATCCAGGCAACTTCTACACTGGAATATTTCTTTTGTTTTAAGGCTTTTCTATGAGTGAGAGAAGCTTACCAATTTTGGCTGCTGGCAAACAAACAAACTGATTTTAGCAAGGTAACAAGTACAGAAAAGTCTACTGGGAAATACAAAGTATTGGGCATCTCTAGACTGGCTAGGCAAGAAAATGGAAGAATAGATTTCTAAGGACAAACATTCTAACATCCTAATTAGACAGTTGTAATATGCTCTATATGGGGCTGCTCTTGAACAATATCTGGAAGCTGAATTGGTCCAGAATGTGGCAGCAAAGGTAGTAATGGGCACATTATGATATGTCCATGTAATACCACTACTTTATAAGCTGCATTGGCTCCCAACTGGTTTCTGGATGAAATTCAAGGTGCTGGCTCCATTCCATAGGAATGGAGGACTACCTGTCTGTAGTTATTTCTGGCCCTTCTACATTGTCTCAGAAGATGGGCATATTTCCCACTTGATATAATGTCATCTCATGGGACCAAGGAGGTGAATCTTTTCTGCTGCAGCATCTGCCTTTTGGAGCAATCACCCCCCAAGGTTCAGGTAGCTTTAACCCAGTTAGATTTGAGGCAAAGTTTAAAAACTTGGGGTGTTTTTGCTAGTGTTGGACATAGCAAAAGATGAGTTTGCCTTCTGCAAAATAGACTACATAATTGGTGGGCCTGGCTGTATATTGTTGAATGTATTATGAATTTTCTTTTTCAGTTGAGGGTTTATATGCTTTATTTGCCTTCTTGTTTTGTGGTTTGTTTTCATTTGAGGAATGCCACTTGAAGTCATGATTACACAAATGTATTCATTTATTTGATTCATGAGGCTACCTCTCTTGAAAAGTGACTGGGTTGTGAATAATGTTTAAAACTAAATATATATAATAAAATATAAAATATAAATAATAAAATCTGCAATATAACAGTCCAACAAAAAGACAGCAGCCAAGAATAAGTACCTCAGAACAAGATCAAATCACCCAGGCTTTAGTAATTAAAACTGCTCAGAATTACCTTGTGGTGGCTGATATGTGTAATTAATTAAATAAATTTAATTATCCCAAGACATTAATTAAATTTATTTAATTATTTATTAACATTAATCATATTTATTCAATTAATTATTCCCAGGCATAAGAATGGAGGGGTATCTCAATAAATATCTCACAACAAGATCAAATTACCAAGGCTTTAGTAACTCAGAGAGTTACCCAGAGTTACTTGTGGTAAGATGGACAGCCAATATATTTAATTACTTAATTAGCTCAATTCTCATGCCTTGGAAAACAGCCAGGTCTTCAATGTTTTTTAAATATAAAACTATATCTATCTATCTATCTATCTATCTATCTATCTATCTATCTATCTATCTATCTATCTATCTATC
>BHEV01004326.1:0-16260 GCA_004319985.1 Emydocephalus ijimae
TTTGGGAGTTACCGGAGTCGCGGAAACTAGGTTGTAGCCTTGAGCAAAGCTGATCTATATGGCGTTTCCATATTTTCCCGTTGCAGGTTTTCACCCGGTACGACCTGGGTCCAGTGGCTTGAATTACAGTTGCCTCGACCCACAACAGTTCGCTGGAAAGGTTTCTGGCGAAAACTAAGTCGTCTATCTTGAACTCGTGGCATTTTCCGCTAGATCCACAGGGTTTATCTGGTTCAAAAGATGGGTGAAGCCGGTCGAGGTGGGAACGGAGTTTGCGTCCCATTAATAGTTCAGCTGGAGTCTTGTTGGTGACGCTGTGCGGAGTGATGTGTTGGAGAAGGAGTATTCTGTTTATTTTATCTTCAATGTCCCCATAGTCCATTTTGTAGAGGGTTTTTTTAACAAATTGTACCATGCGCTCAGCTCTTCCGTTATCCGCAGGGTGCGCTGGCGAAGTTAGCGCTGGTGAAGTTAGTATTGTTCAAAGGGTAGAGCGGTAAACTGGGGTCCGTTGTCAGATACCAGAACGTCTGGCAGTCCATGCATCGCGAATAGCCTGTTCAACTTCTGATGACGGACTCGGTTGTAGTACTCTTCATTTCGTGGATCTCGAGCCAGTTTGAATAGGCATCCACTGTTAGGAGGAACGTATGTCCCTTAGTAGGTCCCGCAAAGTCAATGTCGATGCGGGACCACGAACCTGGGGTGTTTCCCATTCTGTTGGAGTTGCTTTAGGTGGGGCATTGCAAACTTCCTGGCACTTTAAACAAGTCTTTACCCAGGCTTCGATCTGTTTGTCAATGTCCGGCCACCACGTGTAGCTTCGTGCGAGTGCTTTCATACGCACGATGCCGGGGTGACCCTCATGCAGTGTCTTTGATACTGCTTGTTGCAACCGCTCTGGGACGATGATTCTATCCCCCCATACGATGCAGCCTTTTTGCGAAAAAAGTTCTGTTTGCCGGTTCTTGAAGGGGGTGAAGTTGTCATGGGTTTGATCAACTGGCCATCCCTGTTCGACCCAGCTAAGAACTCGTGTTAAGATAGGATCGCGTTTTGTTTCGATCGTGATATCTCTAGCTGTTAGTGGCGGTGAATGTAGCGTTTCAATCTGGAGTGTTGTAAGGGCTGGAGCTGGGTCGTTGACGGTTTCCGGAAGTGGTGCACGGCTCCGCGCGTCAGTGTGGGGAATGGCTTTTCCTGGGCGGTGCTGCAGCCTATAATTGTACGCAGCCAAAAACTCCAACCAGCGAGTCATTCTAGGTGACAATATATAGGGGGTTGGCTTGTCTCCCGCTATAATCTCCAGCAAAGGTTTATGGTCAGTAACAATAGTAAAAACTCGTCCGTATACATATTCATGAAACCGTTTCACAGCAGATACAACAGCAAGAGCCTCTTTATCGATTTGACTACAGTTACATTCAGCCTTTGATTAGGGTCCTTGAAAAATAGGCAATAGGGGCTTCACGACCATTTGGTAACACATGGCTCAAAATGGCTCCTACTCCAAATGGTGACGTGTCACATGTAATTGTTAAAGGCAAAGTCTCGTTGTACTGCATTAAAACAGCATCTGAGGTTGATAGGTTTTTCACTTGTCGGAACGCGTGCTCCTCTCAGTGCCCCCAGACCCAGGTTGCTTTTTTGTCGAGAAGCCTATATAGGGGCTCAGCTACGGTCACTTTGTGGGGCCGGAAGATGTTGTAAAAATTAATGAGGCCCATGAAAGCTTGGAGATCAGTCTTATTTCTGGGTCTTGGGGCGTTCTTGATTGCTTTTAGTTTGCTATTGGTGGGGTGAATGCCTTGTTTATCGATTAGGTACCCCAGGAACTCTACTTTATCTGTACACAGTTGACATTTATTTTTTTTAACCTTAAGGCCGGAGTCTTTAAATTTCTGGAGAACCAGCTTAAGACGCTCCTTTAGTATTTCTCTATTCGGGGCAGCAATTAAAACGTCATCAAAGTATGGTACGACCCCTTTTATCCCATGTAAGAGTCTCTCCATCAAACTCTGAAAAATCCCTGGGGCTACACTCACTCCGAATTGGAGTCAGTTGCACTTAAAGGCACCTCGGTGCGTAACGATCGTTTGTGCCTCTGCTGTTTTTTATCTACAGGCAGTTGTTGGTACGCCTGTGCTAAATCCAATTTAGCGAAGACTTTTCCGCCCCCCAGGGAATGGAGGAGGTGTTGTACCACCGGCACCGGGTAAGCATTCTGTTGAAGGGCGTGATTCAGGGTGGCACGGTAGTCCCCACAATTCCTTAACGATCCATCCGGTTTGATGGGTGTTACGATTGGGGTTTCCCAAGGAGTGTGGTCTGTTGGTTCTAAAACACCCTGGGCTATTAATTTATCAAGCTGCTCGTCAATCTTTGGTTTAATGGCAAACGGTACTTGACGAGGCTTAAGGCGGATGGGGGCTACTTCAGGGTTAAGGTTAAATGATATCGGGGTCCCCTTGTACTCGCCTAGTTTGTCTGCAAAGACGTCCTGGAATTCCTGGATGAGGGCCTCCTCCCAGTCATCGCTGCTGGTTTGGTAAATGCTGGCTACCTCAATCCCAAGTGGAGCGAACCATTGAAGGCCTAACAAGCTAGGCCGATCACAGTCAACGACGGTCAATGGTAAAAATGCAGTACGATTCTTGAATGAGACCTGGACTAGGCTGGATCCAACGACCGGAATTCGGTTTCCCTGATAGTCCTTGAGTATGATTCTTTGGATTCTGAGGTCTTGCCGCCGGACGACAGGGATTAATTGTTTAAGGGTCTTCCAGGAAACCATTGAGAGGGACGATCCTGAATCGACTTCCATCATGCAGGGCTGGTTTTCGATGGTGACCTTCACTCAGATCTTCTTTGCATCTAGTGATGAGGCATGACCAATTGTAATGGTTTGGTGTGCCTCTTCTCGTTTCATTGAATTGGCCAGTGGTTTATTTCTGTAGGAGTGGTTGTTCTGTTGGTGGTTCAAATGTTTCCGCCTCACAGGACGATTCCCTGTGGTTTGGCGGTAGTTGGTCCCCCTCTGAAGTGGGCTGGATCCTTGCTTGCTTTTACAGACCTTTCCGATGTGGCCTCTTTTCCCACAAAAGTGGCAGAGCGCATCGAGGAATTTGCAGTCTGATCGCGGGTGGTTTGCCCCACAACCTGCGCATTGGTGCTGTTGTCTTTGATTCCGCTGGTGGCGTTGGTCACGTTCAGACCGGAGCTGGTTTACCTCCTCCTCATCACTTTCTGATGACGATTCGAGTTCCTCGTGGTGGGTTGCCATTGTGTCTCTCTCTAGGCGAGGTGAGGTTTCGCCGGCGAGTTGGCGGAGCGGTGCATTGGTGCGGTGCATTCAGGCAGCCGACTTCCTGGTTGCTTCTGCTGCAGTAGCGTCAGCGATGGCATCTGCAAGGCTGATGTCACCTTTCGCCATCAGTTTACTCTGCACATGTGGTACATCTAATCCCAGAATTATTCAGTCTCTCAAAGCTTCTTCGAGGTCGGTGAACCCACAGAGGCCTCCCAGGTTCCGGAGATCCACGATGAAATCTGCAATGCTCTCTCCTTTCCGCTGGTCTCTCTGGTAAAATTCATTTCTTCGGACAAGCGTTGGTACGGTAGATGCATAGTGGGCCTGTAGGAGGGGCTCGAGGATGTCCCAGTCCATGGATTTCACCTCAGCCGGTTTCGCCAGTGCCTTAGCCATCTTAAAAACGGCAGGTCCACAGTGAGTCAGGAATACCGCTCGCTTTTTTCCAGTAGTGGCATCCTTCAAGTTGTTGGTCTCCAGAAACATCTGGAACCAGTCCATGTATGAGTCCCAAAGTTCTTGTGCCGGGTCGAATGGAGCGGGTGGTATGGTGCTGCTGGACATGGTTTCCGCCGTTGATGCACCTTCAGCCACATGCTCTGTTTGGTGCTCTGTAGTGTTCAGTCAGCTCTGACGTCTCCGCATCCCACCCTCGTCGCCAGTGTTAAGTTCTGCGCATGGGTGCAAAGAATGGAGACGAGACGGTGAACAGTGAACTTCAACCCTTTATTAATCATTCTGAACAGAGCCAAAAACCTAGGGCAGCAGCAGCCTTTTTATAGGCAAGCTGCTGATCTAGTAACCAATGAGAAACGTGGAGCGTTAACCCCTTTAACCAATGAGAGTGGCTTGTTAACAGCCAATCAGATTCTCCTGAACGGACCAATCCGATATTGCTTTTATCGGCCAATCAGAAGAGCAGGATTAGAACCCTGCTATTCCTAAAGGTTTGATAAAACTTTAATTCAGCGTTTTATTAGTTCATAACAGGAAGTCTTGTAGCAGCAATATGATGTGGCAGGGATGCTCCTGATTAGCAGCTAGGGCAAATCCACAACCACTCCAACAATGAAATCAAGGAGTTTAGTCAGGGATGTTTGTACACAGATGGAGATAGGGAAACAACAGTATCTTTAGCTCAGGAATAGGGTGTCCTATTTGCTACCTGTGTGGAACAATACTCCTTCTAATGCCAACATACCAGGGAGATGTCAGTCCCTCTCATCATAAGAGCCAACCTCTCTAACCCTTAATTGTCTTGGGCCTTGTTCCAGTACAATAGGAGGCAGGCTGTTAAATATTGCTGGATTCAGCAGGTTGCTCAGACTAATTATTCTTAGTCCCATTTTGCTCAAGGCAAGTCCAGTTCAGTTCTAGATACAAGTTACTTAGCTTCAGCTTTCTTTCTATCTGCTCTTCTTCCCTCAATACACTTTCCACTGTGCTATAGCTCTCCCAAAACTCTTTCTCTTCTATTCTGGATTCAAGGAGATGGAACATGTAGCCATCTCTGGCATCATTTATCCAATTCTCATTGTGTTCCTTTGCAATATAGCAGCAGCTGTAAATATGCAGATGGATCCCACATTCACCACCCTGTATGGAAGTCTGGTTGAAGTGCTGAGAAAGAAATATAGAAAGAGACAATCAAAGAAAGAGGAGAAGGCCTTGGCTAGAAATTTTATCTTTTCATGTTATAGAGGGCTGGAGTGAGAATGAGTACTGCTATGTTTCCATGCATGTCAGATTACCAGAGGTAAGTAGTGCTTTACTGGAGGCCTGAGGTGATTGGCAAATATGGGAGTTATCAGTCATATTTATGGATGCCACCATTTCGTCCAGACAGGTAATAAGGTACATTACAGCTGCCACCATTTTGTCACAGAACTGCCTAAAACTCTACAATCAAACTAATATTGCTTCAACATTCTCCTCTGGATTTTACACACAATGCTTTCTTTGTAGAAAAACTTTTCCATTAATGACAAATGTGATTGCCTGTCAGATTTTAAAAATTGAGCAAAGAGATCTCACAACTAGCGGAAGGATAAATACTTGCCAAACTTTGTCTGTGGTTCGCAAATACATATTTTATTAGAAGGAAGATATTTTTAATGACTCGGTTGCCCAATGTAATTCTGAAATATCAGAATATTTATTTTTAGAGCATCTACAAATATTAACCTCAGATATTAAGGACTGTTTGCTCTTGGATGCACCCAGTGACTCCCTCCTTCAAAGTTAAACCACCAAATCCAAAGTAAATAAAGATAAACCAATGAAACTTTTAGTCCAGTCTGCATGTATTCAGGATCTTTGGAGACCCCACCTCTAATTCTGAATTTGGGGAAGGTTCTTTCCTTGAGATATCTCTGAAGTGATCCAATCAAAACTGGGTTAAATTTCAGGTTAGAAGCACTGCTTCTGGAAATGGGATGGAATAGAAAGAAATAAAAGGCAAGTTGTTAGTTGCAAATGGACTAGGAACTCTTGAACCGTCTGTCAAAGCCACAAAGTGAATTTAAATACCGAGGGTGAGTTAATGTATGTTTGATCACTACCACTTGTAGTAACCAGATTGCTTGCTTCAGTGCATTAAGATCATTGCAGGAGCCAGGAAAGAACTATTTCTCTCTTTGCCACAAATATGCTGTCCAGTAGAATTGACCAGGTGCTTTATCGAGGCTGACTGCCTTCCTTTGAGACACAAAGAATTGGCTGCAGCCACAGGAAGAACAACAGACAAGCTGGACCAGTAGCCTACTGTAGGAGGGAAAAGCCAAGGTTTGATAAAATATAGGTTCTCACATTTTGTCATTAAAATGACATTGAAATTACTTTGATAAATTTACTGATTTTAACAAAACCAGTTTAAGGGAAACAGCCTTATTTTGGCCTGGCTCACCCCCAAGATTCATGTAGCAAGCCAAGAGAATGCCTCAAACATCTCAAATGCCTTGATTAGACTTTCAAAAGTTCATTTTCTCTCTTAACCACAAGGCCACACTACATTCATTTCCCACAGGAAGTTTACAGATGAAGGACTGAGTTCCTAACGACTTGAAAAAAATTCTAGGGTAAAAGGAAGACGTACAGTAGTTTTAAGGACTTTGTAAAAATCTTGCAACTTGAATGGCAGAACTTTATGGTTTCATATTCTCTTCTTGGTTGCATCTCTGTTCAGGCTGAACCATGGGATTTCTGGGCTGCAAATGATCATGACAGAACTACTGTGACCTCTTGTAGAAATTTTGCCTAAACATTTGGTGCGTGCAACAGTGAACTCTTTTGTCATAATTCTTTCATTCTTTCCTTTTTCTTTGTAGTCTACATATAAAAGTATGTGCAAATTTAAACCAGGGTGTAAAAGAGAATAAACCACATCGCACCCTGAGATAATTAGTACACTGGGTGTACCTCCTAGTTAGTGGAATGAGTGTGATACTATGTTTGCTTGCAAGGTAAATTAGCTTGCTCAGAATAGTGAGACCATAGATTATAGGGAAATTGGGTTTTAGTTGCTATAGTGGCATATTGAACATAACATACTACAACTGATTGATATTGTTCTTCCCATTAGCAAGGCATTGTCCATGAACTATGGATGGGACAAAATCTGGTATCCTACTCTATACATTCCCTCTAATTTAACCAAAATCCTGCCTTGTTGGGCAGTAGAAAACCATATTTGGCAAATGGAAGATTTCAACCTGGAATGTAAGAAGATTATATGGAAAACTACATGAAGTAGTGATAAAATAATAAGGCATGCATTGGAAGTTTGCGAACCGAAGAAGGAAACCAGTGATGGAATTGATCTGAATGAAAGCGATTACAAGGATGGAAATAAAGGAGTAGGTTTAGTTATGTTCGAAAAGGTTAAAATGTTCAGCTAATCCAATTACAGGATAGAAATTGAAATCATAATCTCCAGCCACATGGTGGCCTAGAGGTGCAGACAGTTGCTTCACACTCAGGAGCTTGAGAGTTCAGTCCTAGACAGTGACAGATGTTTCTCTATCAGGGCTCAAGATCAGGGCTATCTGCTGCGAATTCCACATAGGTGTCAGGAAGGGCATCCAGCCTATAAATGCCCAGGTCTATTCAGTCATCCCAACTCCAACCCAATTAAAGGATTACATGGTCTTAAAAAGAAAAAAGATGGCATCATAATTTCCTTTGCTAGGTGATGCAGTAATAGTGTGACATCACGTGACCAGTCCCCAGTTACTGTCATTAAGTGAGGACTGTGTGGTCATTATATGCTTCTGTGACTGATGATAATGAAAAAAACAACAACCCAGGGATGAGTTTGGACTGTATAACTAGCTAAAGGTATGCCTGATAATCAGGCAAATGCTATTACTCGTCCCTATACTAAAAGGAAAATAACAAGAGTGAACGTGAAAATGACTAGGGAATTAATTTACATGTATGCATAGTTTGGTAGAATTGTGATCCTAATGTACTAAAAGTTGTATGTGCATTTCATGCAAAGCAGTGGGGCTCTTCATGAAAATGGATTTGGAGGTTGTTTGCTCTATGAGATGCAAGTTGCACGTGTTAAAAGGGGGCTGGATTCCAGATGCCTGCTCTTAGTCAGTGACTTCCCTTCCCCAAAGTTGCCCCTCAATAAACCTGGAATAGGATGGATATAAAATCAGCTTGAGAATAAAGCAAATGAAAACCTGTTTATTTTTGTTCACAAATATGTCAGAAAATGCATTATGGTGGAATGCTTGAGGACCACGGACAAGCATCCACAGGGGAGGCAGGAGGACATAAATATCCATAATTTCCCATGAGTCTCTTCATGTTCCTGTCTGTGAGCAAAGAGTACCAAATTGTAAAACAATTCTGCCATATGTTTCAAGCCCTTAGGTTTTGGTATGTTCTAAATCCCTTCAGACAACGTTTATGATAGGGGAAACCAATGGATCGAAAATATTAGGCAGTAAGGGAAAACTCAAGGTATAGTTACAAAACAGCAATAGTCTTTTTCTTATTTTCTTTTCTCCTCCTGGACTTACTATGCAGTGATCCATGCCATACACTGAAGGAGGTTTTTTACTGATAAAGAAAGGTTATTTATTTACAGAAAATATAATAGACAAATAGACAAAGCCCAGCACTAACTACAAAATCCTGCCTGGAGTTTATAACCATATGTATGTGCCTAGGAAGGTAGGGAAACTAAACATCCTAAGAGCAACAATTTCTTAGTTTAAAAAACAGGCAAAAAAGGAGTTTCAGACTAAAAGCTTTCATTCTCTATCTACCTTTAATGCCCCCTTGTGGTCAGTTGTTCCAGCAGTCCTTCAAAAATCAGAACCATTGTTCTCTAGTACTTTCATGGAGAGCTGCGAAAAAAAAATGCCTGTGTAACAATGTTGCTTTAAATCGCAGAGTTCTGGAAGGTTCTTAAGAAGATGAAAATTATTCCCTCAACACTGTTCAACTATTTACAAAGTGTACACTACTATTACTATTAATCTTCTCATCACTCCTTATCACCCATCCCCACCCACTTGTGATTGTAGGACTGTAACTTTGTTGCTTGTATCCTTATGATTTATATTGACTGTTTCCTAGTATGATTTGATTGTTGATTGTACCCTATGACTATTGTTATGATTCTTGATTCTTCATGAATGTACCTTTTCTTTATGTATACTGAGAGTATTTACACCAAGACAAATTCCTTGTGTGTCCAATCACACTTGGCCAATAAAGAATTCTATTCTATTCTATTCTATTCTATTCTATTCTATTCTATTCTATTCCATTCCATTCTATTCAGAAAAAACAGTCCAGATATATTCCCAGACTGTCCAAATCAACCCAATTTGTTTTAAGACTGAAGACTCTCACAAACAGAAACCTCTCTTTGTGGCCTTTCCTAGCCAGCTGCAATTTTTACTGCCTTTTCTAAGGCTTTCTGTACTCTGAATTCAGAATTGGATCCGAACAGTCCCCCTCCAATGACACCAAAACTCCTTCTGCTTAATTAGACTTCTTGGACAGCAATGCCAGTCACAGGCTTATTGCTGGAAGAAATATCCTTCTGGGTTTAGTTCCAAGTGGGGAAAAAAGACACTGGAATCATGGAAGTTGCTGGAAAGAAGGTTTAATGGTGGGCAGGATCACATGCCTTGGAACTCTTGGGCAAAGAAAAGAGAAGAGAAGCTGAGAGCACCTGGGTTTTATGCCCTCTCTGAGCTTTGAACTTCCTGGGGCATAGGAAGAGTATCCTGATTGGTTGCTGCCAGAGGTCATAGCTAGCTTTGTAGGTTGTCTGTGTGCTAAATTTGATTGAAACTTGGTGGGTGATGCGATGAAGGCAATTAAATGGCTCTGCCTGGAGGAGGTAGATCTTTGTTATGTAGAATTGACTGCCCCAGGCCTTAATGGTCCATTAACAAAGGTGGGGGTGGGGGTGAGTTTCTGCCTTTTTGAATTTTTTCTGCCTTTTTGAGTTTCTACGTCTCTTTTAGGGGAAATATTCTGCCTTTTTAATATATCCTAAACTATTTCATTTTTCTAGGAGAGGGATGGGTTTTAACTTCCAACACTATCATCAACCGCCTTTGTTCTACCTTAAACAAAGACTCACAGAAATTATCTTATTTCAACATGGTGGCTAATGCCCTAGATTCATGGAGAACATCAGAGATCAGTCAAGTTCCATTTGACCCCATCAATTCTAAGCCTTTCACTGGTTTATCTTCTAAACAAAAATTCCAGGATGAAAACCTTTTGTTTATATGTATCTGATTACTTTTTCTCTGCAATTTTTTCTATAAATTCACCCCTCCCCCAAAAGACCATTATCATAATAAGATTCTTATAGTGCACAAATACCATGGTGGAAGCTCTTTGCAGTGGTCGTTCAGATTTTTGCTGCAGTCTTTCATTTAGTTCAGGTCCTGCAATTTCTGGTCCTGCAGCCAATATGCTGCTTTGTCCTTCAGTTTTGATCACTGAATAGATTGAATAGATAAAATTGAATAGATAAAAAAAGTCTTCTCCAGGAACTTTGGGACTTTGAGATCTGATGACCTAGCCACACCACCACTGAAATCCTCAAATGTCTATCAAAAATTGGTGCCAAGTGCAAGAAAATTGCCCACTCTTTGATGAATAAAAGCATCAGTAAAATACATTCAAGGAAATGTGGCCGAACCAATTTTCTCTACGTGAGATGTCAGTGGGGAACACATTCTCTTCCTATCTGGCTATTTCTGACTTTCCTAGATTGACAGGACCAGCTGATAAACCATTTGCCTACACCTAAATTATATCCGAGTTCAAAAATTTCATTGAAGTTGTAGCAAATTCCCTCCGCCTACCCCAAGTTCAAATCCTCACATGCATCTGAAGGGTCAAAGCCTTCAGTAAAGGGCTGTAAAAGGTATATACTGTAAGCATATGTTTTCCACTTAGATGAAAACTCCAGCAAAACAAATCAGTTTTTTAAATAGCTATGCAAAATACTGAATTAATAGAATATGCAGAGATCCAACAGTCCCTTCTTACTCTTATTTATATAATAAACAAACAAACAATGTGTGATGTTTAATTATTTATTTATGCAAGTATCTTATGTGTGATAACAACAAGGACATCTGTAGGAAAAGTAAAAAAAAAAAAAGGTTTGGCTACATAACCAAGCTTTGCCCCTTTGTACATGTGTCAACCAGAAAAAAACAAATAAAATAGAAGCAAAACTTCAATGACCATCTTATCTACTTTGACACACTCTCTCCTCAGGATAACCCAGTTAAAAAATTGGAATTATTTTAAAAGTGGCCTCATTTTTGCTATTTTGCTTTCTTTATTCTATCCTGTTAAGTAACGAGACAAACAACCTGTTTGTAGCTTTTTGGATTAGCTTCACCTTCTGACTTTTTAAAAAGAGGCCATACAGAGCATATGATGGTAAATAAAACGTGCATTTAATGCACCTTTAATACACTTAATACATTTATACATTTAATACACCATGTCCCTAAAGTTACATAATTTTACCCATTTTTTTCTTTAATAGATTAATTTTGTGTGTATGTGTGTGTGTGTGTTGATTGGAGAATTGCACTGCAAAATTTAGAGAAATGTAAAGTTGAAAAAGGAGTAACTGCAATATCCCAATGATGGTTTGGGAAGTGTAGTCCAGGAGATTCATATTAAAATGTAAGCCAAATGAATTTCATCCAGAATCCTAACAAGATGTCTTCCTAAATATTCACCAAAGTGCTAAAACAGGAACCAGATAAGAAACCTCAGGAGATGATACTTCTCTTATAACAAGCCAAAATAGTGAGTAAGTTCATAAAGTATGACAGAAAGACTGGAATTCCTCAAGTTAGCATCTGACTTCAGCTTTTGCCCTGACATTAAACTCAGTAGCAATCTTTATGGTCAAGTGGTCACAGCTGCGGCTGTGCATTTCATTCAGTTTAGATATATGTGTTATCATTTCCCACCGGGGATGAATGGTAATGCAAGAAACTTCTGGAATATATATAAAAACATGCAGGGTTGGAGAAGATGCAGGCCCGTTCTTGGGCTGGAAGATGCTAAGGTGAGACATGAAGTGATTCCTTCAGCCTGGTTGCTTTTGGGAAAGGAAAACCCGGAGCCATATGGCTAGTGCAGAGGATAGATGAGATTTACAAAGTTGTTGAAAACACAAGGGATGACTTAAATTACACAGAACAGCTTGAGTGATACAGAGCTATCTTTACGAAAGGCCAAGCATCACCACAAAGCTACCTAGAGCCAGCAGTTTGGAAGAGGGTTTGTGCTGAGTGCAATATTCTTGGCAGTTGATCATTTACCTCGGAAGCACTGGGGCATAGTGGAAGCAAGTTTCAGCAAACGATTTGACAGAGGGTTGTGCTCACAGAAGGGATATCTCTTTTCATGGCAGATCTGGAGCTATGGACTACCAGAAGTCTCTCTTATCTCTGAAGAAATAGATTGCTTAAGCAGCATGGATAACAGTGGGAAAGCTGAGTGGCTCTCCAGCACTGCTTTTGATATGTCTGTTCAAATAAAGTTGAGTGATCCACATGACACGTAGGTGGGAGTATAACCTAGAAATTGTCCTTATCAATTAAATCAGCCCATTATTTTTCTATGCAGAAAGGTCTATAGACCAGAGATGAGTTTTACATGCAAAAAGGGACAAGTTCAATCCATTGCATTTCCTTCAAAAAATGCTGGTGGAAGATCTCATAGAATCCTAGGATAGGAAGGGACATGGCAGGCCTTCTAATCCTGCCCCTTGCTTGAGTATGGCACCTTATACCATTCTGGATAAATGGTTGTCCAATATTTTTTGGATAACCTCCAGTATTGGAGCACCTACAATTTCTGGAGGCAAGTAGTTCTACTGGTTAATTGTTCTGAGCATCAGGATATTTCTCCTTCATTCCAGGTTGGATTTCTCTATAATGAGCTTCCACTCATTACTTCTTCTCCTGCCCTCAGCTGCTGTGGAGAATAGGCCAACCCCCACTTCTCTGTGAAGCCCCTCAAGAACTGGAGGACAGCTATCATGCCACCGCTAGTCCTCTTTGTTAGACTAGCCTCAATCTAACCTTAATCTTTCATTGTATAGTTTAGCCTACATACCCCTGTGTTTCTGTTCTATATACTCTTTCTAGGATCTCAACCTCCTTTTTATATTGTGGTGACTGAACTGGATGCACTATGCATGCATGTATGTATGTATATGCATATGTATATACACACACATAATATTCATCTGAAATATTGGAGAACAGCCCATCCTCAATTAAGCGAACAAGCTCTGTAATTCCAATTCTGTAATTTCCCTATTGCTATGGAAAGCTGTATAAAAGCCTGCTGGAATTTTTCTCAGAAAGCTGATCAGAATAGCTGACAAGATCTTATTAAAAGCTCATTGCCTTCTGTGAATCCCTTTTTTGCACAGCTGCACATTAAGAACTGTCAGTCCACTCAAGGTCAATAGACTGGGTCAATATTGCAATAAATTCAGCACATACTGGACCTAGTCTTTAAGGACTTTCTTTCTGAGAAGCGACTGTGCTAAAGGGAGGACTTTGCATCTCACCTTAGAATTCAAAAACCAAGAACAGGTTGTTTTTCTTCTGCAGTAAGCGGTTTTCAAGGGATTTTCCACATGGCAGTACCATAGCATGTTCTACATGGACTCGGCCTGGCTCTTCCTCAGCATGTGCCAAATAGCAATGACTTCCAGACTGCACTGTTTTGGCACTTGTTATCAAGAGATTGTCACCCTCAGTGTCCTTTGATCATTGCTGGAGGAAAAGGCTGGGTGGAACGTTCTCTGGTATAGGCCCAAAGTGATTCAAGGCCAACCAAATTTCTTTGACAAAATCAATCAGGTAGGTTTTTCAGATTGGCAGGATGAATCCTGTTGCTTTTGAATCCTTCCCAGCAGTTGAACAGAGGGATTACAATGGTATGTTCTCCTGGATCAAAAAGAGTCCTCCACTTATGCATCTAGCCCATTTCTTTGACCTGGCTTTGGGTTAATATGCATCATATTGCATCCTTGCATATCCTTACCAGTTACTGTATACAAATTTTGCACAACAAGATCACATTTCCCTGCCTCTCAAGAACAACTCAACCCTTTTTGTTATAATTGAGAGCATTTGTCAATCATCATCATCAAAAAATTTTTTTACAAACACATCAAGAAATGGCAGCTTCCTGCAATAACAGCAGCAGAACTGCAAAAAACTGTGCTACTCAGAACATCGTATATTTTAAGAAGATACTTGGTTGATACCTAGGATGCTGACAGCAACCCCTATCAATCATTAGCGCCAGTCACTGGTATTTGTGATACATTTTTAAATGTTCAGTTGACTGAGTTTCATGTTTAATGAATAAAAGAGATAATAGTAATAATAATACTTGGAACAATACTTAAAGGGCTACCTCACTATTTTGAAATTCTGAATTTATCAGACTTGAATACCCTGATTCTACAAAAAACCTTGGAACAGCTTATATCCTCCGACATTACCTTAACAGTTCCTAGGTCTTTGGTTAGGACTCCAGCTGTTGAGTTACCAACCAGCCCCAAAGGCTGCGAATCTCACTAATCTTACAATAATAATAATAATAATAATAATAATAATAATAATATATAATAATATAATAATAATAATAATAACCATTGGTCAGCTGCAGAAGGCCACCTTACTGGGATCTGATCGCATAATCCGCTGAAACATCACGCAGTCCTAAACACTTGGGAAATGTTCGACTAGTGTTTTGTGATACGAAACCCAGCAGAGTTATCTTGTTTGCTGTGTACACTGTCATTTTTTGTGTATAATAACAACAATAGTAACAGTAACAGTAGCAGTAACAAAAATAATAATATATTTGTGATGTATTTTCAAATGTTCAATTGACTGAATTCCATGTTTAACAACTAAAAGACATGATGATGATGATGATGATAACAATAATAACAATAACAATAATAACAATAACAACAATAACAATAACAATAATAACAATAACAGTAGGGCAGAACTGGCATCGCGACGATACGACGTGCGATCTTGGAGGTCTGAGATCGCTGCCGATATCTTTGCTCCTGGACGGTCCTATCAGATCTAAACCATCCCGAAGAGATGGTGAAAGTGAAGAGCACATCCTGTTGATCCCAGGGATACCGCAAAGTCCCTGGTAGATCCAGGAGAAGATCTTCTTGCCAGCGGCAAAGAGGCAGCCATTAAAGCTGCTGAAGTTGGGACAGCTCCAAAATGGAAGAGAGCAGAAAGAGAGTGTGCCGGTTTGGTGAGAACTTTTTTTTTTTTATTCTAAGATCTGAAAGGACACCCTAAGGAAAAGAAAGAATCTGTAAAAGTTTTGGCAGAAGTGATTAAGCGGCGATTTTAAACAGGAATGTCAAAGTAATGTTTTTTTTTCTCGTTGCTGGATTTTCTATACACAATCTTGTATTTTGAAACTGGACTGGTTTTTTCATTTACATCTATTTTTTTTTCTCCTTTTTGATTTTGTAATATTTTAGGCTAGAGGCTCCCTTTAGTTATCTCTTTTTTTAAAATATCTTTTTCTCTTTTTTAATAATTCTTATTATATCTTTCTTGGAAAAGGAAGGGGAAAGTGACAGCAAAGAAACTTTGTAACACTGCCAACTAGAGGCTTGAAAATATGCTATTTCCCTGTGACCAGACAAAGCTGAGAAAGAAAGAATTGAGACTCTTTTTCAAGGACATTGTCATTTGATAAGATAGAGGGAAGAGCATGGGAGAGTATTATTGCAGGTGCTCTTCTGGGTTTCTATTGACAGCTGGAGTCTGGTGTTGAAACCGAGGAGGAAAAAAGGTGATAAGTTTTTGGAGAAGAGAGTTATAATAAGAGCGTTGGATAATTAAACAAAGTGCAGTGTGCTCTTTTTACTTTTTCTAAGTTGTGCTATCCCTCCTCACCAGCTTTATTGTATTTCATTTTATCTTTTTTTTTTTTTTGTAATAACTATTTGGGAAAATTTACAACTGTCACTAATAGGGAGAATTTCAACAATCAGGATGAATACATTACCCAGAATTTTATATTTGTTTCAAACAATTCCAATTAGGCTTGGAAAAGATTACTTTGTAGATTTAAATAAAATTGTGTTGAAATATTTATGGCAAGGTAAGAAAGCAAGAATAAAGTTAAAACTTTTGCAAGATGCTAGAATTAGAGGAGGATTTGGTTTGCCTAATTGGGAGTTGTACTATCAAGCTACAAATCTGATGTGGATTAAGGAATGGATAACACTAAGAAATACTAGATTGTTGAGGGAAGAAGGCGGAGCCTCCTCGCCGACAGATGGTAGATCGCAACTCTCTGCGACTATCGTTCGTGCTCTTTTGTCGGAGAGCCCCAATTATCCTGATTAGGGGCTGAAA
>BHEV01004333.1:1143-39470 GCA_004319985.1 Emydocephalus ijimae
TATCATAAACTGTGTTTGCCACCTCTAAACCATTATCATTTAACACATATAATTCACCTCTTAAAGATGCAGTCATTTTCTTGTCTTCTTTTTCAATTATGCAGTTATCTCCCCTAAAGGTAACTACATATCCTAGTTTAACCAAAATTCTAACTGAAATTAAATTAAACTTAAGTTGTGGTACATATAACATTTTTACATTCTCTTTTATAAAAGAACAATTTGCTATACCTTCACCTTTAGCTTTCAGTTTCCAGCCATTGGCTAACGATATCTGCTGTGTACTCTTGGACATTTTAATAAAATTTTTGTTATCATTTGTTATACAGTGGGATGCTCCACTGTCAACCACCCATAAATTATTTTTTACAGCTCCGTTAATATACATGGCTAACTCTAAATTTTTATTTATCTTTTGATTGCTTTTAGTATTCTGGTCAGCGTCCTGGCACTTTGCTTTTTTACAAAATCTTGCCAAATGTCCTCTTCCTCCACAATTAAAACACTTTTTAATTGCATATGCAGTAGGAGATTCATTATCTTCTTTTTGAGGTTTCTCCCTCCTTAGCTGATCTCTTTCAAGTCTTCTTCTGGCCTCTTCAATCAATCTGCCAGTTATATCAGTTAAAGTTAAACTTTCCTCAGGCAAAATTTCAAGTGAAGAGATGTAGTTATCATAACTTACGTCTAGTGAAGATAGAATTATGTAGACTTGGTGTAGTTCAGAGAAAATAAGTTCTTTCTCATGCNATTTGGAGATGCCTTCTGAAAAGCTTCCGTGTTAGATTTATGTGAGCACCAACGTTATCTCAGACATAAATCCTCTTCAGCTTCTGCCAACATCCAACAGCCGTTTGCTCTCCGCGGATATGAACAAGTTGCTCTTTTATGCAAAGAGCTTGTTCATTCTTCTGCTTAAAGTCTTCTATCTTTTGACTATCTTCCTGAATCTCTGGATCCCATTCCTCTACGTTTGGTGGGTTTTCAATTATGTTCCACAGACCTTCTCTTCATAGAAGTAGACTATATTTCATAGACCATTATACATAGTTTGTTCCATCCAACTTGGATATAAGGGACAAACTTTGTAGATTGACTTGTGCCATGTTTTCTTTATATGGATATAAAACTATAATTAATAAAACACAGCTGTCTGTTTACTGTAACGTGTAACAACACAAACTCTCACTTTTTACTTAAATCTGTTTTATCCTAGTTAAACTGACTTTGCAGCCTCTGGGCCCATAAACAGTGTTAAGCCTGTGTTCCCCAACCAGGGTTAAGGAGACAAGCTAAACAGAATGTGCAGCGTTAGTCAAATAGGCATACAGATAAATGTGTGAGATAAGTTTGTATGTTAGTTAACATACAGTAAAAATAACAGATACGCTTGTGCTATCAAAAATATAGTTTATTCCATTCAGATTTATAGCATAGTCAAAATAACAGTCCATTAGTCATGTATCATTTTAGTCAGTCCATTCAAGGATATATAATAAGCAAAGTCCGTGTAGAATATCCAATGTCAGTTCACTTACAAATAAATCAGTCTTCTCACAGTTGATAAATCAACAGTCCTTTCACTCTCCCGTTCCAGTAGGGGAAAAACGCAGTCTTCAATCCATCCAGTAATTAGGGATCATCAAGCCAGAGAGAGCAAGCTGCCGTGCCTTGCTTCTTTTATAGTGTTTTTACAACCACTCCCTTAATTACATTCTTACAGTTAAAGTTACAGACACTTTAACCAACACACCATGATAACATATTTATTATTTTACCTAAACCAGTTGGGGTAATAACTGATCTTGGTGTGACTTGTCCCAAATAGTGATTGGTCAATGGGATCTGGTGGAATGGCTCCACCATTCTCAGCAGGGATGGGATTCAAAAATTTTTACTACTGGTTCTGTGGGCTTGGCTTGATGGGCATGGCAGGATAAGGATACTGTAAAATCTCCAGTCAGAGGTAGTATTTGCTGGTTCTCTGAACTACTCAAAATTTCCGCTACTGGTTCTCCAGAAATGGTCAGAACCTGCTGAATACCACCTCTGATTCTCAGGCTGTACTGTGCTGCAAGCTGCAATGGACTTTACTCAATACAGGGGACTTGACTGTGAATTAAATTATAGTTGGCACCTAAACATGTGAGTGTCAGGTCCACCGTTGTGTCCTGCCATTCTGTTGGAGAGGAGGGAGGGAGATTCACTGGACTTTTTCTCATGTTTTCACTCTTGCTGTAACCATTTGGGAATTAGGGAGGGGGATTGTCTTCGGAGATGGCGCAGACTCACTTTCAGCCATTTCTAACCTGGTTCCAAGGGCGTTGTGCTCTGAGTGTAACCTATATCTGCCTACCACCTCAGTGTTCTCAAAACATCCTTGCAGCATCACATTGTCTGCTGATGGACTGGTCAGAGCGGTTGGATTTGGGGAAACAAGATTTACTTTGTGCTTTATGCAGGTTTTTCAGATTCTGCTTGACTTTACTGCAACCATTTTCTCTGAGTAAAAGTTCTTTTGATTCAACTCAATGGAATCAAGAATTTTGCTTCCCTCAGGGACCAGCTGGGGCAGGCCCTTACATTAAGCATCTAGCATCTGCTAAACATTTATTTGTTCGTCCAGGCTTTTAATTGAATATATGCTGGGATGCCTCTCATTGTTATTCCTGTTGTCCTGGTTTTAATAGGTTGCAATATTATTGTTTTTGTATGTGGTACTTTTTATTGGTTTTATGATAGTAATATTATTATGATAGAATGTTATGGCTTTAAGCTAATGCAATTTTTATGGTTTTAATCCCTATTTGGGATTATTATGCTTTTAATAAAAAGCATGAAAAACAGAGTGGTGGAAGTTTATACCTGTGGTTTTACTCTATGGTTATTCTTTCCAGTTTATATATGCACCAATAAATCATTGCTTTTCTATAACATTCTTTCTCTATTCTTCTTTCATAGAGAGTGCTGGTCAAGACCTCTGGGCATTATCATTGCCACAAATGAATTGAAAACACTCTAGAATACCTATGGGATAATTCCAAATCCTGTAGAATGTATTTTGGGTGATTTAATTACATATTTCCAACAAATATAATTGCTCATGATAATTTCACTTTGTAGATCATTATTGTAATTCCAAGGAAATCAGAAAAAACCAGTCTGTCCATTGAGCAATAATGGGATCTGAGGACTATATTCAATGTTTTTAAAGCCAAGTTTCAAAATGACTTGTGCAGGACTTTTAATTCTGAATATCCTATGAATATTTCCCCCTCTCTCTTGAATATAACTTGGAAGCACAGAGTATTGTCTTACACAATGGCAATTCTCTAACCTCCACTTCATGATAAAGGTTGGATGTCGATCATGAATCAATAATGGATTCCAGTCAGGTTTCCAGTTGACAAGTCAGCCAAATTACTTGCCCTTTTAGTAATTTCTACTACCACCCGTCTTAAGATTAAAATCCTTAAGAACATCAAGAAATTTCTTTTAATTATTTTGTACATCTGCAAACTTTGAAGAAGTCTACTGATTGACATTGACTGGATTCAGATCAAGCACTTCCTTGTGCTGACCACTTTCTTGATCTTCAAAAAAGCAGGGCAAACATTGGCCTCCCATCAGGCCAAGGCATAAACATGGATCAATGCTTTCCTTTTCCTTGAGTTGGATTGGATATGAAGTCATCCATACTGAAACAGAATACTCTGGAATGTCTCATGCATTCAGCAGTCCTTCCAAATGCTTACCTGCTTTCAAGATCCTGGATTTGCATTTCAAGTATTTGATGCTTAAATAAAAACTGTCCAAAACAGATCAATTTCTGGGTTAAAACTGGGGAGAGATCATACTGCATTTGTTTCAGACCTTATTCTGAGACTTATCTAAATAACTAGGCCATTTCCTGTTTGTAGTCTTTTGGATGCATCGAGTTTGAAAAAGGGTATAACTGACAGTTGAATCTGAATAGCTTTTTATTTCAGAATATTTGTATCTGTTTTCTATTCATTCATCTTCCATTCATTTTCTATAACTGCCTAGTGAATGAACACTCTGGATGTCTTACAATTGAGCCTGTTCTACTGTTTCTTTTCTTTTTTTAAATAACTTTATTCTGAGAAGAATATACAACAGCAACAGCAACAACCATGCAACAATAGAGTAAATGCAATAAAATGAAAAGGCTAAAGTGAAATATACATAAAAAATAAACACACTGGATATTAAAAAAAAACTGGTCACCAAATAAGAACATACTCAAGGAAGGAATTATTCAAATATAAGTAAAGCAACAACAACAATGAAAGAATCACTAATATAAGAGGGATTAATAACCAAGCCAAATAAGCCACTTCAGTGTGAGCAAGGGGAAACAAGTGAAATTGCATATCCTAATTTTGTGATGCATGCTCTTTTCTTTAAATACTTGTGTGCTGCATCACAATGAAAGTATGAAAAGATAGTGTTTGGATGTGAGAAACAATGCACATTCCATCATGTTGGCTTTAGCACTGTGTTAGCATGGGAGCAAATGCCAATAAATACGAACATTTAACAAAAAGAAAAGCCAGTTAACTTCTATTTCATCTTAATCTTTAACAAGAGGAGGATATGCAATTTTCCAAACAACTCAGAAGCCCAGAAGGTAGAATTACTATTGATGTCTGAGATTGACAGAAATGATGGACAGTGAGTATCTTCAGGGCCAGATTAACTGCACCCTAATGTACTAAAGAAATTTGCTAATGGTCTGAATAAATCTTTATATATTATTTTTATATATTATTTGGGAAAATTGTCAAGAATGAACAAACTGCCCAAAGAGTGGAGGAGAGCAAATTTCCATATCATTCAAAAAAGAGAGAGATTTTACCTGGAGCATTATAGATCAATCAGTCTGACATTGATCATGGGAAGAGTCTAAGTACCTCTGAAATAAATTGTTCTGCAAGCATCTTGAAAACGATGCAATATCCATCAGAAATGTAGAATTGTGGACAGCTTTCTGAAGATAAAGGTTTTTTTCTCCCTTTCTTGCTGTTGTTTTCCATCATTTTTGATAGAGAAGATTCATAATTTAGGAACAGAAATCAAAAGCGCAGGTATAAAATGGGAAAGTTTGGAAATAATATTTCCCCCCAAAAACCTTGAAATGGTAGTTGATTGCAAACAGAATTATGAGTAGCATAATGTCGCTACAGAAAAGGCAAGTGAAATTTAAAATGCTTTTTAATATGCATAATATGCAATCAAGTGGAACAATTATTTCTCACAATTTAGAAATTACACAGCAATGTAATTTCTAAATCATGAGAAATAATTGTTCCACTTTATTCTGCATTTGGTTAGACCCCCCCCACCTCAAAAACCTGTTTCCAGCATTTAAGAAATACATAATCAGGCTAGAGTAGATTCAGAAAGGGAAACACGAATGATAATTGAATTAGAAGCTAAATCGTAGGAAGAGAATTGGAAAAAAAATTCAAAATATTTCATGTTGATAAGGGAAGATAGAGGAAGATATAACACCCTTGAAGTATTAAAAAAAATGTCATGCCACAATAGTCAAAATCTTTCTCCTTCATCCCAAAGCAACAGAAGGTAGAAAAATATTTTTTTACGGAAGGCAGATTATAAGTGAATGTGTGTTTTTCTAAAATCCATACATTAGAATACTTGATAGAATCAAGTATGAAGCGAAGAAATTAGCTTTCTATCTCTACATATGTTCAAGCAGAATTTGGACAACCATATTTTGTGGACAATTTAAAAAGACAGGATGGATTGAATTCAACAAATGCTCTGTTCCAATTCTGTTATTAGGTAGATAGGTATAACAATGTTCTTTATAGAAGAACAAAGTAAAATAATAATGTTTAGAATTACAAATAATAAATAAATAACAATTATTAATAAATTTAGAACTGTGATGACATAGTGGTTAGAAAGCAGTATTGCAGGCTAAACTCTGCTGACTACCAGCAGTTCGATCCTGACCGGCTCAAGGTTGACACAGCCTTCCATCCTTGTGAGATCAATAAAATGAGGAACCAGATTGTTGGGGGCAATAGGTTGCCTCTGTAAACCACTTAGAGGGAGCCGTAAAGCTAAGTGCTATTGCCAGATAAATCATTATTTAGGGTAAAGAAGCCAAATTTGCTGACAAAAAACAAAATCAAACCTATCTTTCTGAATGAGCACAACCATTTTGTCAGGTTGGTCCAAAAACCTGGAGAACTGCCAACTTTTCCGCATTAGCTTTATCAGTCCAGCTCAGTGGTTTCCCTAATGAGAAGCTCAATACATGACTAATTATAGTAACTTTATTAAACAGTGTTTTAAAACTTTACCCAAAGCCTCTGCTTATCTTCAGTTTAGAGGCTCCAATGTAGAACTTACGGTCAATCTCTTCTGTTCAGACTGTAGTCAGTTTGACATGATCATATTCTTGTGACTCTTGTTAGCATGGGTAACTGGTTTTCAGCATGAGTGAATGTTAATAGAGGGTAATATTGAATTATATCATTATTGTCATGTTCTTACTGCATTGATTAATCTTGTTGAAGTTTAGCATGCATGCGAGCCACCTACAGTCAGGTTCAGTGCAAGTTCTCATAAATAAGTAAATATGCAAGTAGTGAAGATCTCTTTTATTCACTTGCACAATATCTGGGGGAAAGGCTCTCCTTGGAAGGATATTATTGTTCTTCTTTTTAAATACGGACTAACAGTGCTTTCTACTATATAATGAGCTTTCGTGAGATTTAATGCAAGTTCATTTAATTCATTTAATCCAAGAAACTTCTTGGATGAGAAGCAAAACATTTTCAAAGAAAAAAAAAACCCAAGAAAGTCCAGTTGCCTTTTGGAAAAAAAAAAAAAAAGCACCTTTGTGTCAGAGTGCACACAGTGTGACTATGTGAGACAACCCAGGAGAAATAACATCACACAGGTTTGTTTATCTCTACAAAAAATATACATACATCTACTAGGCAAAGGTCAAATAATCAATCAGCAGCTACAGCAGGTAAGCCCACACCGAGAGAGAGATATGCCCCAACAGGACCTCTCTTATAATGCAGACTCTTAAAGTGGTAACAGTCAACCCTGCTGACTCATTCCTAACATTGCATCATAGCATTACGGCAGCTGGTCAGCTCTTAAAGTATTTCCCTGACACTTTGGATCTGCACATGGATTATGCTGATACATTGCAACATCTTAAAATAGTGAGGGTAAATCTTTTGGGTTTGGCATGTCCAAACTTTGGAAAATGCCTAACTTGACTCTATTGGCATGTCAGCACAACCCAGAACAAAAATGAAATAATTCTTTACATGTTCATTTATTTGAAAACAATAGAAACTGACCATGTGTGGAATCCCTTGAGGCAGTTTTCTCTTTATGTTGACAGGCCCCTGTGGCTTACTTAAGGCTGCTCTGGGTCACAGAAGGACTTTTATTCTTGAAGTGGATTTAGAGAATGCTCTTCCCTGGCCTAGGCAGCTCCCCCAAATCATGCAAGAATGGAGCATATTTCAAGAATAGTTTTTGTCAGGTGCTGGTAAACACTAGTAAGTGATCCCAAACATCATATTGCAACATTGTCTTAGGTTCTTGGAAAGAACTTCATATATATTATGGCCAATATCAACCAAGGAAGTGGCATCTGTGATTTCACACTGTTGTCTGCATAATGGCAATAGCACTTAGATTATATACCGCTTTACAGCCCTCTCTAAGCAGTTGTTCTGACCAAGGTTTCCTGAGACATTAATAAACACACGTTAGTCCCAAAAAAACTTTTATTTTATTTCGACGGCTGTGAATTATAGTTATTCACAGCCCATTATGAGTCTCAAACAGTTTGTAAATAGTCCCACAGAAGTCAGCCAAAGTCCTTCAGGATAAATCTGATAAGCATGCACCTTTATCTTTCTTTAAATGCTGCCAACAACTAAATGGCCAATTATTTGGACAAGGCCAAATGGAGCACAAATTGAACACAGAGCTTCAGATTTCAAACTGACAATACGAACAAAATTGCTTCCTGCAAAGGTTCATATCCCTTTGGTCCTCCTTTATGTTTTATGGGAGGGCCAATCACCTCCAAGCCTTACTCCCGAGTCATCCCTGTTGTCTTAACTGCTCTTGCCTTCTGGCAGCTCTGCCCATGTGCGCACTGGTAACAGGCTACCCCTGTCCCTCTGCCTCACTGCTGTCAGATTCTGGAGGCTCTGGAGTCAGCACATAACTCCCAGATGGCCCTGGGCCCATCTCTGTATCCAATGCAAAACCCTCATCCAAGTCCTCCCCAGACTCCCAGACTGATCCATGTTCCTCCCCACTGTCCGATTCTGCTGCCATCTCCACAAGCTGCCAGTGGACCACAATAGCGGTTTTACAGAATCAGCATATTGCCCCTAACAATATGGGACCTCATTTTACCCACCTCAGAGGATGGAAGGCTGAGTCAACCTTGAGCCTGGTGGGATTGCAGGCAGTTGATAGTCAGCAGAAGTGGCCTGCAGTACAGCACTCTAACCACGGTGCCACTGAGGCTCATAATAATAAATAAACTAAAATAATAATAAACATGGACATAATCTGATTTTTATTTTTATTTTATTTTTGCAAAATTTTTATAATACCTCTGACTCTTTTTGTATTCTTTAGAATAATACTATAGTTTTGTATGCATCAGGGCTAGAAGAAAATAAAAAGGAATTGTGATACAAAAATTCCAATCTGTGTTACAGAGTGTAATATTTTTAGGGTTAAAATGGATTCTGCTTCTTTCTTTTCTAAACTTGAATAATAAAAATATCGGTGAAAATTATTTAATCTGTATAAAATTATCATAGAAATTGAACCATACACAAAAACATTTACCACCAATGATTGTGACATTTTCAACTTATTAAAGAGCAAGAAAAAAAAACAGAATGAGACTTTTTTATCTTTAAAACCCTTGAAAATTTTCAATAGTGAGCTAATGAGATCGGAAAATCTACTTTGGAAAAAATGTTTTTTTTTAATTAAATAACTTTGTTCCAGTTAATATTTCTTCTGTTTCTTGAGTTAAGATGCAAGTAGCAACAGCATAACAGTTAGACTTATGTACCACTTTACAGCCCTCTCTAAGCGGTTTACAAAGTATTGCTTCCAACAATCTGGATCTTCATTTTACCCACCTTGGAAGGATGGAAGTGTTCCATACTAGCAGGCTTGTAGGCCTGCATTCCAATTGGTCCGGAAAAGCCGGGCCGTGATTGGGCGATATAAAGCATCCTGATTGGTTCGCATACGGTTTGCCGTGATTGGGTAAAACCAAGCGCGGCAAGCTCAAAAGCTTGTCATAGGCTGCCTAGTCGCAGCCACCTCTATAAAAAGAGCTGCCTCGGCTAGGAAGATTGTCTCAGTATCTGGTTCCTTAATAAAGAGCTGTTGTCACTATCTCAAGTCTCGTCTCTCCTTGGGACCCACCGCCCAGACTTGACACTGGCGATGAGGATGGGATACTGAGACAACAGAGCTGACTAGCACGTGGCTGATAGTGCATAGATGACCAGCAAAATGGCCAGCAGCACCGTGCCACCCGCACCATTCAATCCGGCCAGCGAGGACTGGGAGTCCTACATTGATCGTTTCCAAATGTTCTTGGAATCAAACAACCTGAAAGACGCCACCGGCAGCAAGAAGCGAGCGGTCTTTCTGACACACTGCGGACCCACCATTTTTAAAATGGCCAAGGCACTCGCGAAGCCCGCAGACGTCAAGACAATGGATTGGGATACCCTAGCTCCCATCCTCCGGAACCACTACGCTCCGGCGGCGCTGATCCTCATCCATCGGCATGACTTTTACCAGAGGGATCAGCGCAAGGGTGAGAGCATCGGAGAGTTCGTAGCCGACCTGAGGGACCTAGGAGGGCTGTGCAGATTCGCCAATCTAGACGAGGCCATGCGTGACTGAGTCGTCCTTGGCCTGAAAGACCCAATACTCCAAAGAAGGTTGATGGCAAAAGGGGACATCTCCCTCGCCAATGCCGTAGCCGAAGCCACCACAGCCGAAGCCACCCGGAAGTCAGCGGCGCGAATGCGGCGTTCAAATGGAACCGACCGCCAATCCACCAGCAAGACGACCGCCACATCAGAAACACGCAGCATCCACCCATCACGGCGACATCGAATCCCCTTCTGACAGTGAAGAGGAAGAAATTAACAGACTTCAATAAGATAGATGAGCAATTAAATAAGCTCATAGCGCAGGGCGTATTAGAAGCTATCGACCATGCCCGATGGGAAACACCAATTGTCATCCCCATCAAGCCAGATGGTTCCCTCAGAATTTGTGAAGACTACAAGGCCACCCTCAACCATGCCCTGCAGCAAAGTGCCTACCCTGTGCCAGTAGTCCAGCACCTCCTACACTCACTAGGAGGTGGCAGAATCTTTGCAAAGCTCGACCTGGCACAAGCCTATCAACAACTACCAGTCGATGCTGAAACTGCCGAAGCCCAAACAATCGTGACACATAGAGGGGCATTCAAATGTAACCGGCTCCAATTTGGGGTCAGCGTCGCACCAGGAGTTTTCCAAAGTCTAATGGAGAGATTGCTGCAGGGAATTAAAGGAGTTGTGTCCTATTTCAATGACGTTTTAGTTGCAGCCCCTACAAAAAAACAATTGGAAAAATGACTGAGGGCGGTCCTACAGAAATTCAAAGACACTGGCCTCAAGGTTAAAAAGGAAAAGTGCCAATTATGTACTGAAAGGGTTGAATTTCTTGGCTACCTCCTTGACAAACAGGGAATTCACCCTACTGACAAAAAATTAAAAGCCATAAAAGACACCCCCAGACCAAAGAACAAAACAGGCGTCCAAGCTTTCCTCGGACTCATTAATTTCTATAACATTTTCCTACCCCACAAAGTGACTGTCGCGGAACCCCTGCATAGACTCCTTGATAAAAAGGCTTCCTGGATATGGGGACGGCGAAAAGAGCACGCCTTTCAACAAATAAAAAACCTTTTGACTTCAGACGCAGTCCTCATTCAATATAATGAAACACTACCACTGACTATTACTTGCGACGCATCACCCTTTGGGGTGGGTGCTATCCTGAGCCACATTTTGCCGAATGGAACAGAAGCCCCCATTGCATTCTTTTCCAGAACCTTGTCCAAGCCAGAGAGGAACTACAGCCAGCTGGACAAAGAAGCCCTTGCCATAGTTTCTGCATAAAGAGATTCCACGAATACATTTATGGTAGAACTTTTTCCATTATTACAGACCATAAGCCCCTACTTGGCATATTGGCAGGTGACAAACCCACTCCACACATCCTGTCACTTAGAATGACAAGATGGTCTGAATTTCTTGCTGCTTATAATTACTAATTGATACATCGCCCGGGCAAGACTATCTTGCACGCCGATGCATTAAGACGCTCCCCCTTGCCAGACTTGCAAAATGACCCAGCACCCACATTACCAATTTTGCAAATTGAAACGATACCCATGCCACCAGTAACAGCACAAGACATCACTCATGAAACGAGAAAGGACAAATACTTGGCCCGAGTTCTCAGCTGGGTGGAGAGGGGATGGCCAGAAACTGAGCCAAACGAACTTTTTAAACTGTTTAAAAACCGGCAAACTGAACTCTTTTCACAAAGGGGTTGCGTGTTGTGGGGAGACTGGGTAGTAATACCAGAGACACTACAGAAAAAAGTTTTAGACTTGCTGCATGACGGGCACACTGGTATTGTATGTATGAAAGCCCGAGCCAGGAGCTATGCTTGGTGGCCAGGCATGGACAAGCAAATTGAAACCTGGGTCGCCGCTTGCAACAGATGCCAAGAGGCTCGCTCAGCTCCCCCAAAAGCCCCACCACTAGAATGGGAAACACCCAGAGGCCCTTGGTCGTGCATCCATATTGACTTCGCAGGGGCGACCAAGGGGCATACCTTCTTAATCACTGTTGACGCTTATTCAAATTGGCTCAAAGTGAGCAAAATGAAGACAACTACCACGGAAGCTGTCATCAAGAAATTTAATAGACTTTTCACCACGCATGATCTGCCAGATGTGATAGTATCTGACAATGGCCCACAATTTACCGCCTTGGCTTTTGAACAATATTTGGCAGACTGCAGTATCCGACACGTATTGACATTGCCAGCTCACCCGGCGGCGAATGGTAGAGCTGAACGCATGGTTCAATTTCCAAAAAAAAAACCTCTTCAAAAAATGGAACATGGCAACATCCACGAGAAAGTCACCAAGATGCTTCTCCTACAACACATCACACCGAACACCACTACCAACAAGAGCCCAGCAGAACTGCTAATGGGCAGAAGACTCAGGTCACCTCTGGACCACCTGCACCCTGCTTATACCCCAGAAAAACCCCTTGGCTCCAGCAGCAAGCACTGCACCTTTAAGGTAGGAGACACTGTTTTTGCCAAAAACTTTACAGGGGACCCACTTTGGATCCCTGCAAAAATCACCCAAATCACAGGCCCCCACTCCTACCAGCTTGAGACCACCGATGGGAGATCGTAGAAACGTCATATTGACCAGCTAAGATCCCGGCTGGCCACTTCCCCCCTCATAGACTCTAACCAAGAAATCAGAGGGGGGGGGACCTCAAGTCCAGAAAAAGAACTGACACCTGTGCAAGCAGAACACCCCCCACACACATTAAATAAAAACCAACAATACTTACCAGCCAGAAGGGATTTGTGGCAGATGGGTACTTCACCTGGAAGCAGCAGCGGGACAAGCTCTACCAGCCCAGAGAACCCAGGCAGGAGCAACAGAGCAAATAACTCAACCGACCCGGAATCACCAGGTGGGAGTCGCAGCTATAGGACTGGCTCACTCTTCCAAGCAGTTCCATTGAGTAGCTTGAGAGCACCGCGGAGCCCATCCGAACCTGATGGCGAACAGAGACATTGTGAACTGCGCAAGTCCAGTAGGCAGGTACGAAGACCCGCCTATTTGTGTGACTACGTTACCCTGCCCCTTGGACAGAACCAAGAGGGAGGGGTGTTCCATACTAGCAGGCTTGTAGGCCTGCATTCCTATTAGTCCGGAAAAGCCGGGCCGTGATTGGACGATATAAAGCATCCTGATTGGTTCGCATACGGTTTGCCGCGATTGGGTAAAACCAAGCATGGCAAGCTCAAAAGCTTGTCATAGGCTGCCTAGCCGCACCCAGCTCAATAAAAAAAGCTGCCACGGCTAGGAAGATTGTCTCAGTATCTGGTTCCTTAATAAAGAGCTGTTGTCACTATCTCAAGTCTCGTCTCTCCTTGGGACCCACTGCCCAGACTTGACAGGAAGGATGAGTCAACCTTGAACCAGTCAGGATCTAAATGCTGGCAGTCAGCAGTGAATTAGCCTGTAATACTGCATTCTAACCTCTGCGCCACCACAGCTCTTCGTTATCTAATAATGCAGGACAACTTAACATTTACAGTGGGCAGCTATTCATTTATTATTGTTAATTATGTTATTTATTCGTATTTATATTGCTGCTCATCTCAGGGAAAGTGACTCTGGGTCTCCAGCAGTCCAATAAAATCAGTAAATAAATAAGGCAACCATTAGTTAAAACTATTATATAATAATTATGAAAAGACTTTGAAAACAAAAGTTATCTGGAGTCCCCCAGGCCTGCTGGCATAACTAGGTCTTGAGGTATCTTTGGAAATCAGGAATGTTGGAACCACTCTTATGGTGAAGAAAATATTCCATAATATGGGAGCCACAACTGAAAGGACTCATCATTTTGGGTCAGCCAAATGTAGATGACAGAACCTGCAAAATATCTATTCCATGACAGCATCTAGTGGGTTGGATGGAAGAAGTTGGATTATAACGAATTGTGTGGTTGTACAAATATTGTTGTGGGCTTCAAAAATTTTAGCAATGGGTTCTCTGCTCAGTTGCTGGATGGGTGTGACCATGGCCTAGTCAGCCTCTGCATGGCAATAGGGGAGGTGTTTTTATACTCCCTGGCCTCTGAAGGCTTTCCTTGAGCCTCCAGGAGGGCAAAAACACCTCCCCGGGCTCCAGAGGCTCTCTGGAAGCTGGAAACAGGCCCATTTCCAGCCTTCCTGAACTTCCGAGAGCACTGTTTTTCGCCCTCCCCAAGCTTCCAGCACACCCTGCAGTTACCTGCATCCAAAATGGGCCATGTGGGGACTCCTGGGAGGGTTGGGGTGGGATGGTCAGGGCAGCCAGGAGTAGGATTTGGGGGTTCCCCAAACTTCAGAGCATCTTAGCTAGGGGCTCTCCCGAACCCCAGCAGCCCATCCCTGAATGTAACTACCATACAGTGGCTTGGTTCTTCACTATAATGTAATATAATGTAATTCTGCTTATACCCAAAGGTGCTTTTACAAGAGGCAACTGGACTTTCTTGTTTTTTTTCTTTTGAAGGCATTTCACTTCTCATCCAAGAAGCTTCTTCAGATCTGACAGGATAATAGGGATAATGCAGACAGCTGGTAATCTGTATCCTAAGTGTTCGTTAAAGCACTTAGAGGTTTAACTGTGTCTGCAGGGTCACCTGAGTAGTGCTCCTGGGTCCTGTAGTCTGCAGTTTTTCTTCTGGAAATATATTCCTACTCCCACACCATTCAAAGGGTGTTCATTCCAAATTGTGCAGCTAAATCCTTAAGGATTTACATTCCTTGAGTACCCTTCTATCCCCCACTATCTGGTCAGAGCTGAAGAAGCTTCTTGGATGAGAAGCGAAACATCTAAGAAATAAAAAACAACCAAGGAAGTCCAGTTGCCTCCTGAAAAAGCACCTTTGAGACAACCATGAACTGAGTGACCAAGAATCTCTTCAGAATTTTGCTTATACATCTATGCTTTTTAAAAACAGAGATGCCAAAAATGCTCCTGTGTTGTTGAAAAGTTGCTAAATATGCAGCATTATCTTTCATTATCATGCCAGGCAGAAAAACTCATTTGTTTCAAGATGGTGATAATTGGAATTACCCAAAACGAAAAGAAAGAATTGAAAGGGAAGTGTTATGAACTAATAAAACACTTAAATAAAGTTTATCAAAACCTTTAGAAAATAGTAGGGTTCTAGTCCTGCACTTCTGATTGGCCGATAAATAGTGATATCGGATTGGTCCATTCAGGAGAATCTGATTGGCTGTTAACGAGCCACTCTCATTGGTTAAGGGGGTTAACACTCCACGTTTTTTATTGGTTGCTAGATCAGCAGCTTGCCTATAAAAGGGCTGCTGCTGCCCTAGGTTTTTGCTCTGTTCAGAATTACTAATAAAGAGTTGAAGTTCCCTGTTCACCGTCTCATCTCCGTTCCTTGTGCCCATGCGCAGAACTTAACACTGGCGATGAAGGTGGGATGCGGAGACGTCAGAGCTGACTGAACACTACAGAGCACTAAACAGAGCACGTGGCTGAAGGCGCATCAATGGCGGAAACCATGACCGGCGGCACCATACCACCCGCTCCATTCGACCCGGCACAAGAAGACTGGGACTCATACATGGACCGGTTCCAGATGTTTCTGGAGACCAACAACTTGAAGGATGCCACTACTGGGAAAAAGCGAGCGGTATTCCTGACTCACTCACGTTTTTAAGATGGCTAAGGCACTGGCAAAACCAGCTGAGGTGAAATCCATGGACTGGGACGTCCTCGAGCCTCTCCTACGGGCCCACTATGCACCTACCGTACCAACGCTTGTCCGAAGACATGAATTTTACCAGAGAGACCAGCAGAAAGGAGAAAGCGTTGCAGATTTCATTGTGGATCTCCAGAACCTGGGAGGCCTCTGTGGGTTCGCCGCGCTCGAAGAAGCTCTGAGAGACCAAATAGTTCTGGGTTTAGATGCACCTCACGTGCAAAGTAAGCTGATGGCAAAAGGCGACATCAGCCTTGCAGATACCATTGCTGATGCTACTGCAGCAGAAGCAACCAGGAAGTCGGCTGCCTGAATGCGCCACGCCAACGCCCTGCTCCGCCAACTCACTGGCGAAACCTCACCTCGCCTAGAGGGACATATGATGGCAACCCACCATGAGGACCTTGAATCGTCATCAGAAAGTGATGAGGAAGAGGTCAACCAACTCCAGTCTGAACGAAACCAACGCCACCAGCGTAACCAGAGACTGCAGTATCAATGCGCAGGTTGTGGGGCAAACCACCCGCAATCAGACTGCAAATTCCTCGACGTGCTCTGCCATATTTGTGGGAAGAGAGGCCACATCGGAAAGGTCTGTAGAAGCAAGCAAGGATCCAGCCCACTTCAGAGGGGGACCAACTACCGCCAAACCACAGGAAGTCGTTCTGTGAATCGGGAACATTCGAATCACCAATGGAACAACCAATCCTACAGAAATAAACCACTAGCCCATTCAACGAAATGAGAAGAGGCACACCAAACCATCACGATTGGTCACGTCTCATCATTAGATGCAAAGAAGATCCGAGTGAAGGTCGCCATCGAAAACCAGCCCTGTGTGATGGAAGTTGATTCAGGATCATCCCTCTTGATGGTTTCCTGGAAGACCTTTAAACAATTAATCCCTGCTGTCCAGCGGCAAGACCTCAGAACCCAAAGAATCATTCTCAAGGACTATCAGGGAAACCAAATTCCGGTCGTTGGATCCAACCTAGTCCAGGTCTCATTCAAAAATCGTATTGCATCCTTACCATTGACCGTCGTCGACCGTGATTGGCCTAGCTTGTTAGGCCTTCAATGGTTCACTCCACTTGGGATTGAGGTAGCCGGCATTCACCAAACCAGCAGCGACGATTGGAAGGAGGCCCTCATCCAGGAATTCCAGGACGTCTTTGCAGACAAACTAGGTGAGTACAAGGGGACCCCGATATCTTTTAACCTTAACCCTGATGTAGCTCCCATCCGCCTTAAGCCTCGTCGAGTCCCTTTTGCCCTTAAACCAAAGATTGACAAGCAGCTGGATAAATTAATAGTCCAGGGTGTTTTAGAACCAACCGACCACGCTCCTTGGGAAACCCCAATCGTAACACCCATCAAACCGGATGGATCGTTAAGGATTTGTGGGGACTACCGTGCCACCCTGAACCACACCCTTCAACAGAACGCTTACCCAGTGCCGGTGGTATAACACCTTCTCCATTCCCTGGGGAGCAGAAAAGTCTTCGCTAAATTGGATTTAGCACAGGCGTACCAACAACTGCCTGTAGACAAAAAAACAGCAGAGGCACAAACGATCATTACACACCAAGGCGCTTTTAAGTGCAACTGACTTCAATTCGGAGTTAGCATGGCCCCGGGGATTTTTCAGAGCTTGATGGAGAGACTATTACAGGGAATAAAAGGGGTTGTACCATACTTTGATGACGTGTTAATTGCTGCCCTGGATAGAGAAATACTAAAGGAGCGTCTTAGATTGGTTCTCCAGAAATTTAAAGACTCTGGCCTGAAAGTTAAAAAAAATAAATGTCAACTGTGTACAGATAAAGTAGAGTTCCTGGGGTACTTAATCGATAAACAAGGCATTCACCCCACCAATAGCAAGTTAAGAGCAATCAAGAACGCCCCAAGACCCAGAAATCAGACTGATCTCCAAGCTTTCCTGGGGCTTATTAATTTTTACAACATCTTCTTGCCCCAGAAAGCGACCATAGCTGAGCCCCTACATCGGCTCCTCGACAAAAAAGCAACCTGGGTTTGGGGGCACCGAGAGGAGCACGCATTCCAACAAGTAAAAAACCTATTAACTTTGGATGCTGTTTTGATGCCTTTAACAATCACATGTGACGCGTCGCTATTTGGAGTGGGAGCCATTTTGAGCCATGTGTTACCAAATGGTAGTGAAGCCCCTATTGCCTATTTTTCAAGAACTTTATCAAAGGCTGAACATAACTATAGTCAAATCGATAAAGAGGCTCTTGCTGTTGTATCTGCTGTAAAATGGTTTCATGAATATGTATATGGATGAGTTTTTACTATTGTTACCAACCACAAACCTTTGCTGGGGATTATAGCGGGAGACAAGCCAACCCCCTATATATTGCCACCTAGAATGACTCGCTGGTCGGAGTTTTTGGCTGCGTACAATTATAAGCTGCAACACTGACGCATTGAGCCATGCACCACTTCCGGAAACCATCAACGACCCAGCTCCAACCCTTACAATGCTCCAGATTGAAACACTACATTCACTGCCACTAACAGCTGGAGATATTGCGATCGAAACAAAACACGATCCTATCTTAACGCGAGTCCTAGCTGGGTCAAACGAGGATGGCCAATAGATTAAACCCCTGATGACTTCATCCCCTTCAAGAACCGTCAAACAGAACTTTTTTCACAAAAAGGCTGCATCCTATGGGGGGATAGAGTCATCGTCCCAGAGCGGTTACAACGAGCAGTATTAAAGACACTGCATGAGGGCTACCCCAGCATCGTGCGTATGAAAGCACTCGCACAAAGCTACGCGTGGTGGCCGGGCATTGACAAACAGATCGAAGCCTGGGTAAAGACTTGTTGTAAGTGCCAGGAAGTTAGCAATGCCCCACTGAAAGCAACTCCGACAGAATGGGAAACACCTCGGGGACCGTGGTCCCACATCCATATTGACTTTGCGGGACCTACTAAGGGACATACGTTCCTAATAACAGTGGATGCCTATTCAAACTGGCTCAAGATCCACGAAATGAAGATTACCACAACCGAGCCCGTCATCTGGAAGTTGAACAGATTATTCGCAACACATGGATTGCCAGATGTTTTGGTATCTGACAACGGACCCCAGTTTACCGCGCTCCCTTTTGAAAATACTTAGCGGACCACAGTATTCGCCATGCGCTAACTTTGCCAGCGCACCCTGCGGCTAATGGAAGCCCTCCACAAAATAGACTATGGGGACATTGAAGATAAACAGAATATTCCTTCTCCAACACATCACTCCGCACAGCGTCACCAACAAGACTCCAGCTGAACTATTGATGGGACNCTACCCCAGCATCGTGCGTATGAAAGCACTCGCACAAAGCTACGCGTGGTGGCCGGGCATTGACAAACAGATCGAAGCCTGGGTAAAGACTTGTTGTAAGTGCCAGGAAGTTAGCAATGCCCCACTGAAAGCAACTCCGACAGAATGGGAAACACCTCGGGGACCGTGGTCCCACATCCATATTGACTTTGCGGGACCTACTAAGGGACATACGTTCCTAATAACAGTGGATGCCTATTCAAACTGGCTCAAGATCCACGAAATGAAGATTACCACAACCGAGCCCGTCATCTGGAAGTTGAACAGATTATTCGCAACACATGGATTGCCAGATGTTTTGGTATCTGACAACGGACCCCAGTTTACCGCGCTCCCTTTTGAAAATACTTAGCGGACCACAGTATTCGCCATGCGCTAACTTTGCCAGCGCACCCTGCGGCTAATGGAAGCCCTCCACAAAATAGACTATGGGGACATTGAAGATAAACAGAATATTCCTTCTCCAACACATCACTCCGCACAGCGTCACCAACAAGACTCCAGCTGAACTATTGATGGGACGCAAACTCCCCTCCCACCTCGACCAGCTTAACCCGTCTTACGAGCCAGAGAAACCCTGCGGATCTAGCGGAAAATGCCGCGAGTTCAAGATAGGTGACTTAGTTTTCACCAGAAACCTTTCTGGCGAACCATTGTGGATCGAGGCAACTGTAATTCAAGCCACTGGACCCAGGTCATACCGGGTGAAAACCTGCGACGGAAAAATATGGAAACACCATATAGATCAGCTTCACTCAAGGCTACAACCTCGTTTCTGTGACTCTGGTAACTCCCAAACCGAGGGGGGAGGGGATGTCGAAGAAACCGAATTCGAGATGGCGGAAAGCAGGAACGAAAGAAGCAATCGGGCGTAACAAATGAAGAAGGATCAAGGAAGGGCGTGGCCTCGCCACAGAGGAACACCTCAATAGAGGCAAGCCCGCAAGGGCCAGAGGACAACAACGAAAACATTAGCAGCACCGAGTTTTCCAATGAGGAACCACCAGCACCCAACTTGCCCAAAAACGTCCCGCCAAAACAGGGTTACAGACAAGAACTGGTGGGACAGGGTAAATCCAATAGACAGTCAAAACAACCTTCCTACTTCAGAGATTACATCACCGCACCCCCCCAAATGGAACCCGTGGGGAAGGGATGTTAAGAACTAATAAAACACTTAAATAAAGTTTATCAAAACCTTTAGAAAATAGCAGGATTCTAGTCCTGCACTTCTGATTGGCCGATAAATAACGATATCGGATTGGTCCGTTCAGGAGAATCTGATTGGCTGTTAACGAGCCACTCTCATTGGTTAAGGGGGTTAACACTCCACGTTTCTTATTGGTTACTAGATCAGCAGCTTGCCTTTAAAAGGGCTGCTGCTGCCTTAGGTTTTTGCTCTGTTCAGAATGACTAATAAAGAGTTGAAGTTCACTGTTCTCCGTCTCATCTCCGCTCCTTGCGCCCATGTGCAGAACTTAACAGGAAGCATGACATACAAATAAACACAACTTGCATAAAGGTGGGTGTTTTCGAATACGAGTATTCAGCATCCCTATGGGGAGCTTATAGGAATAAACATGCCAATTTTGATTTCTCGCTGTTAAGGTTTAGCCCAGGGGTTGAAGTTGAAGTCCACAAGTCTTAAAGTTGCTGGTTGAGGAATTCTGGGAGTTGAAGTCCACAAGTCTAAAAGTTGCCAAGGTTGGACACCCCTGGTTTAGCCTGTTGAATTTTCAGAGTTTTTAAAGACTGCATGAAAGTTCAGGGAATGAAAATGTCTCTTTCCCTCTCACGAGAATGCCCCTTTGGTCTACAGTTTTGCCTGATGCAGTTTTTGTAAAAAAAAAAAAAAAAAGCAAAACAATTCCATAAATATAATTTTTGAGTTTATTTTTTATTTTTTGAACATCTCCATTTTGCACCAACTTCCCTTTCTATTTTTTTTTTTAAGGGGACCTGCAATAGAAAATTCGGGGAAATGCTGATATAGAAAACGAACCCGTTACAACTGTGTAAATGTGTGTGTGTGTGTGTGTGCCATGAAAGAGGAAGGATGGAGTTGGAAAATGCCAAGCTTCTCCCAACAGACCCCTGGAAACATTTTGCTCTCTAGGTCCTCAAAAATCCTTCAAGAGCCAAATGAATCCACTTTGAAAAAGAGGGATGGCTTCTCTACTCTTTGTCGACTAAAAAAAAAAAAAAAAGGAACACCCGTCACACCTTCTAGAGGTCACTGAACAGCTGATTGTAATTAAACACATAAAGCCATTTCCATCCATTTGGAATATATATGGTTATCCTTCCATAAATGTTGTCATCTATATGGAGATATATTTAGTTATTTTTAAATACAATTTAGATGAAATCTAGTTAGCTTGTTATCCTCCTTCAAAAAACCACATAGTGTCACAATTATGCAAGTATATATGGATTTTGCTTGAGTGATGTGGTGACCTAGAAGTGAAGCTCTCATTTCACAATCAGGAGGCTGTGAGTTTAATCCTGGATAGTGGGATGTTACGTTGTCAGGCAATGGTGGGATTCAAAATTTTTTACTACTGATTCTGTGGGTGTGGGTTGGTGGCGTGGTAGGGGAAGGATCCTGTAAAATCTCCATTCCTCTCCACTCCTGGGGGAAAAGATACTGCAAAATCCCCATTCCCTCCCCACCCCACTAACCTGCTTTCCAGCTCCGTCCTCCTGTGCAGGGCAACCAAAGAAGACCCAGCTGATCATCTGGGACTCAGGAGACAGAATAGATGGGGGCGAGGCTGGTCAGAGGTGGTATTTGCTGGTTCTTCGAACTACTCAAAATTTCCGCTACCATTTCTCCAGAACTGGTCAGAACCTGCTGAATACCACCTCTGTTGTCAGGGTTATAAGCATAAGATTGTTTAATGTTTCATCCAAAGTTGAATATAATATAAAGTGAAAAGAGCTACAGCGATTCACATCAAAGCATTACTTATTGGATAATAGTTAAGACTTGAAGTGAAGACTTAATATTAAGATCTCTGTTGCAGTGTTACTTTGTGCATGTTTGTGTGTGTGTGTGTGTTTAAGTTGCAGATTGACCTCAAGTTACAACCATTCAAAAATATGGCAGTGCTGAATGAATGGCACTTATGCCTGGATTCCAAAACTACAGCTGTAGCAATGCCCCTGCGGTCACATAATCAAAATTTGGGTGACTTATGACTGCAGGGGCACCATCTTCCTCCCGGGAATGGGGCAATTTGTCACAGCCAAATTGCTGCAGCCAACTCACCATGGCCAACTCGTCATGGCCAACTCATCATGGACAACATGTTGAGGGACAACTCGCCATGGCCAACTGTCCACAGGACAACTCACTGCGGGACAATGAAACAATTCTATTTAATTATTTAAAATAAATAAAAAACATTTTAATTTTTTCCATTCACATTTCATTTTGTCCCTCCTTTCTTTAATGATTCTATCCCACAATTTCTTTGATATTAGTGTAACTCTTGTCGCTCAGCAAGTTGTCCTGTGGCAAGATTGCCATGGTGAGTGGTTCTGCATCATATTGGCTGTGGCAAGTTGGCTCTGGCAATTTAGCCATGCTGAGTTGGCTGTGGCAAGTTGGTCATGGCTAGTTGGCCATGGCAAATTGTCATAGATCCCTTCTTCCCAACTTTCTCTCCCATTTCTACCTTTTGGCTCCCTTGCACATTTGCAGTCAAGTAGAGGCCCAAGGCCTTCAGCAGTCTCAGCTGGCTGCCTTGCCCCTGAGCCTCTACTTCAACCACAAAGCCGTCACTGAGGAGTACTGCCCCAAACCCCTCCCTGTGACTAACCACCCCAGCACCTCAGCACAACACCCGCATGGTCTGCAATACTTACACCTGCCTGACCTGAACCCTTATCCTTCTGCAACTGACAGAAGGTGTGCCTAGCTGGCCTTATGCGAGGCAGCTACTGGCCACCCCAGGCTTTCTTCTTGGGGCTGCTCACTTCTCTAAATAGCACACTCCATTCTTGCAATGTTTTGGAATACTTCAGAAGCTTTCTGAACACCTTCTGAAGCACCACAAGATTAGGGTACACCAGTGGTGGGGTGCAAATTTTTTTTACTATCGGTTCTGAGAGCATGGCTTGGTGGGCATGGCAGGGGAAGGATCCTGTAAAATCTTCAGTCAGAGGTGGTATTTGCCAGTTCTCCAAACTACTCAAAATTTCCACTAGTGGTTCTCCAGAACTGGTCAGGACCTACTGAATACCACCTCTGGGGTACACTAAATAGAAAATGGCAATGGTGTGTTTCAGAAGGCTTTGGAAGTTTTTCAAAGGCTTTCCACAGAAAGCCTCCAAGTCTTCCAAAGCATCACAAAAAGGGGGCATGCTATTTGGAGAATGGTGTTAAATGTTAAATCTATATTAACCTTAACTTTATCGTACGACAAATATCTATTTTAGCCCAATCCTAGGTCATGTCCTTCTAACTTGAAAAGCCTTCTATTTCTCAGCAATACTTTCAACCAAAAAAAAAAATGAATCCAGGAAGGAGATGATGCTATATAATAGAGCAGAGTTGAGAAATAAAGTCTAGTTAACGATCAGCCACACAGAATCAAAAATTACTGCTAGACCAGGATCTGTCACTGCATTTTGTTTCTGCATTCCATCGATTGTCTTTTAACGTTTTTTTTTTCCTATTAGGTTTTCGGAAAGAATTCTTATAACAAGGATGCTCTTAATATTTTAACACTCGGATATCTGCAATGACCTTTACTGCTTGTGGCTACAGTAGGAGGTGTGTACAGTCTATATGCATGCAATTAAAAACAATCAATGCCCTATAGCAGGGGTGTGCAACCTTGACAACTTTAAGACTTGTGGACTTCAACTCCCAGAATTCCTCAGCCAGCAAAGCAAAGCTGGCTGAGGAATTCTGGGAGTTGAAGTCCACAAGTCTTAAAGTTGCCAAGGTTGCACACCCCTGCCCTATAGAGACAGCTAAATTGTCAATAAAATGCATGGACATGATCCTTATTGTACTTGTATGCTACTTTGTTCCAAATTTCAGGATTTTATATTGTAGGAAAGACTTGTGGGCCAGCGCAAGTCGCATAATGTTATAAGATTGGGACTGGGTTAGGAACTTCTGCCCTCACTGTGAGTTGTGCTGGTGGGGTGCATGAAGGAAGGCTCAACCAATCTCATTGTACACAAGTTGTACTCTGACAATAAAGGTAGTAATAAAGGATAACAGAATAACACAGTTGGAAGGGACCTTGTAGGTTGCTTAGTCCAACTCCCCACCAAAGCAGGAGATCCAATACCATTTCTGACAGATGTTGTCCAGTCTCTTCTTGAAAGCCTCCAGTGTTGAAGTAGCCACAATTTCTGAAGGCAAGCTGTTCTATTAGTTGATTGTTCTCACTGTCAGAAAATTTCTCTTTATTTTTAGGTTGAACATCACCTTGATCAGTTTCTACTCATTATTCCTTCTCTGGCCTTTGATGCTTTGGAAAAAAGGTAGTCCCACTATTCTCTGTGACAGCCCCTCAAATATTCAAACACTGCTCTCATGTCTCTCCTTGTCCTTCTCTACACTAGACTCGCCATGCCCAGTTTCTGTAACCGTTCTTCATATGTTTTAGCCTCCAGTCCCCTAATCCTCTTTGTTGCTCTTCTCTTCACTCTTTCTAGAGTCTCAACATCTTTTTAATAGTGTGGTGACCAAAACTGGATGCAGCATTCTAGGTGTGGTCTTACTAAGGCTTTATAGTGCGGTATTAGTATTTCATGGGATCTTGATTGAATCCTTCTGTTAGTGCAACTTAGAATTGCATTGGCTTTTTTGGCTGCTGCTGCACACTGTTGGCTCATATTTCATTGGTTGTTCACTAAGACTCCAAGATCCTCTCACAGTTACTGCTATTAATCCTGGTTTCTCCCAGGAGAAGGATAATCTTTTAGAAGTCAAGAAATACAATCTTTGTTTGGGTGGCATGTTGACTGTTAAGACAAAATTGTTTGAAAAAGAGGGATAGGTCAGGACATGTACCGAAGATGTTCAGAATTATTTGATTGGACAAAACTATAATTACTTTCCATAACACCATAAAATCAAACACTTAGCCATCATAAAGTAACAGGGCTCTACACAGCATGTAGGAATTGTTTGTATCTGTGCCCCAGATCACCATGATGTCTCTTTTGAGTCTTATAACATGATATATGTGTTTTAGATGGATACAACTATCTTCGTTTGTGCATTAAAATGTATTAAAGAGGTTCAGTTTAAATTCAGGGAACTGAAGTCAGATTGTTAAATTCTTATTTATTTATAAGGTTTTCTTAAAATCTTACCTTTATTACTTTATAGGTAGCTCAAGGCAATGAACAGACATAATATTCCTTCCTTCTGCTATTATCCCCACAGCAGCAATTCTGTGGAGGTGGATTGGTCTGAGAAAAAGTGACTGGCCCAAAGTCACCCAGCCAGCTTTCATGTCTAAGGCAGGACTAGAAGTCACAGTCACCTGGTTTGTAGCCTGGTGTCTTGACCGCTACACCAAATTGCCATCATTAAAGGTAAAGGTTCCCCTTGCACTAGGGGACAGTGCTGATCTCCATTACAAAGCCAAAGAGCCAGCGTGTCCAAAGATATCTCTGTGGTCATGTGGTCAGCATGACTAAATGCCAAAGGCATATGGAATGCTGTTACCTTCCCACCAAAGTGATCCCTATTTTTCTACTTGCATGTTTACATGCTTTAGAACTGCTAGGTTGGCAGAAGCTGAGACAAGTAATGGGAGCTCACTCCATTACGCAGCACTAGGGATTCGAACTGCGGAACTGCTAACCTTTCTGATCAACAAGCTCAGCCTCTTAGCCACTGAGCCACCGCATTCCTTGTTAATCTCAGTAATCTCAGTAGATTACTAAAATGGCATTGGTTAATTCCCATGTTCAAGCATTGGGTTCACTAGTTAGGATCTCCATGTCTACATCCAGGGAATAAAGTCAACTAGTTGCGCTCAGGAGGCATGCCAAAAACAATACCCAGAACATATATTCCCCATTAAGATATGTTCATGTGCATGCTTACAATATTTGTCACCCTCCCAAAGTAGTAATTTAGGCACCACAAAACTCCAAGCTCACAACTTGCATGGAATTCTGCACAATCTCACAGCTTTGAATTAACTCCAGTAGAAAAGGTTTCTTGGAATAGACTGAGCAGAAACTCCAGGGGAAAACATCTTTTTCCTGGGACAGTAGGGTTAGGGTTAGGGTTAGGGTTAGTAGGCAGGTGGCCTTTCCCCAGCCTTGGGTTTGCAGCCAACCTGCTCCAAATTAGCCAAGCTACAGGCAAGAAAGTCATGACTCCAGAGTCTTCCGCCAGGTCAGAAGATAATGATTTATCTATTCAGTCATGCTTGACTCTTGGCAATTCTATGGGTCAGGTCTCTACATCTTTTTCCGATCTTGCACTATTTCTCAGTTTTTCTATGCTCCGATTGGTGTCAGCTTTTATATTATCCAATCACTGTGTTCTTGGACAGCCTGCTTTCCTTTCACCGCTAACTCTTCCAGACATAATTGCTTTCTCCAATAAATTCCCCTGTGTGACATGGCGAAAGTTCAGAACAAGATAACTTGTGAAAATGATTCAGGAAGATACTCCTCTCATTAACTGTGATATAAAATATAGGCAAGGAATATCACAACCAGACTTTCCAATATTATGTAATTGTAGCCAATCTCAATAAAATTTTGCTTTATGTGAAATCCCCCCCCCACCCCAGTCCTGTCTACCTAATGGCGCTGATATTATCCCATTGTGTCTTTGGTTCTAAAGATTAATTGTAGGCCTTCCATCTTGATATGAATATTATGGATTTATGTCTTGTGCACTTTTAATTCTTGTTATCTGTTATATTCTTTGAAATACATTACCAAGAATGTCATGATTGATATAGTCTGCTTGTGTGGAATTATTACATTCCATACACATATGTACACACATTGCTTTTTTTATTTTGATGAGATTTCCATCTATACCAGCTTATTCTAGCCATAGTTGAGCAATTTTCAGTCCGTCAGCTATTACGTGTGCATTTTCTTCCGGTAATTAAATCATTTACTGTAGTTTTGTGGCTTGTATAGTAAAATCAATATATTGTGTACTGAATTCTAGGTCATTATCAACTTTCATTTTCAAGTCTTGTAACAGGTACATAAAACAGAAGTCTCTTTGTAGCAAGTATTTTTCTTGCTGATAATTTGATAACCAAAACATTAAGACCAGATTTAATAAGCTATGTCATATCAATATTTGTTGTTCTTAGTGCCCTCACATATCAGAATTAGGCAGACATATATAGGTTTTCTGAAAATCATGGCCCTCTACATTATTTACAATTTATGTCCTACTTCCCTGCCAATGAATGGCATGTAAGGCAAAGTTCATAAAGCTGAATTGTTACAGAAAGGATTATCTCATTTTTGCTCAAAACTGAGAATAACTGTTCCTATTGTAAAAGGCTCTGGAAATCATGCAGACTATAGTTCTTCAAAGAAACTGAAGTTTAAGTTGGAAACATTCAGTGAAATAATACTGTTGCTTTTAAAGTGAATAGTAGAACAAGTGAAAGCAAGCAGAGAGTTTCCTAATTGTTTTTTATTATTCAGAGATTGTAGGTTTAATTAACTTAATTAACTCTTTTTCTTTTATGTGTCCTAGAAGCAAATTTCCAAAAAATTGGATGTCAGAGAAGTGATTTACAATATATGTTTGCTCTTCCAATTGTTATTTTCTATTACTGTATGTCAATTTACATGAATCAAGCATTATTAAGGGCAATGAGACCGCTCTAAGTAAATCGGCTTAATTGAATTTGTGAGGAACGTCCCCAGAGCATACATCATGTGTGGGATTTGGGGGATTTGAACATCTATTGTAATGGAGATAATTTAACCTTTCTATATTTTTTTCTTTTTTTGAAAAATCTTGAAGGTTTTTGGGTCTGAATTGCAAAAGTTTGCTACTGAAAATAGCTTACATTTTCTCCACAAGATCAGTTCAGTTTTCTGTACCTTAGATATTTCAAGATGTGCCTTTCAGTATTTGTACCCTGTACTCTGTAGAGAAAACAGGACTTCTTGCTCCAGACTAGATGTTATGTTAAAGAAAAAAAAGGATGAAGTAACATTTAACACAGATACACAGACACACACATATACACTCACGCTCCATTTTATGAAAATCCCCCGAAGTTACCTTGTTAATCATCCTTAAGCAAATCAAAAATGTATTATTAGTGAGTTCTTGGCATCTAGTGATTTGGGGATTAGAACAGATTGCAAATATTACTTGTATTGTATTACATGTAAACAACTAAAATATAATAAATAAAAAAGTACTCCGGTAAGCTTATGCCTTTATTCAATTGTCTTCTGGTTTATTGAAACAATATATGGGAAATCATTTTGTCCACCCAAGAGCAAACATTGTGAAGAAAAGTTTTGTCTGAAATAACTAAGGATGTTTCAATCAAAAGAGCAGCAGTCCTAAGGAAGTTCTCAAAGGGAATTTAGTCTCAATCCTAAGAATCCTTTTTTAAATTTCTTTTTCATCTTTTTCTCCTCCTTCCACACTTTACAGCTTTTTCTTTCCATGTGAGCTGGAGCTAGTGAAGGAGAAAAGTTTATTATCAAAGTATCCACACTCCATTTGAATTCTCAATACAAATACATTTTTCATCTCTTTCTTCATCCATAAGTCATTGTGTACTTCCAGTATCACATGTGTACTTGTTTAATTTTTTTTTATCTTTCCCATCTTGAACATTTCACCTCATCTCAAGGAATCTGTGCCTTGAAAAACAACATAGCTTTTTTATTATATTATATCTATTAATTTATGGTCCTTTGAATCTAATGTTTGGAATTCTGGGGCCAGTATATGGAGATCATGAACAAAGATTCAAGGATGTTCTTTGGAAAATGCATGCAATGGTCATGCCCGTGGAAAATTATTGAAAACAGTCTGCTGCAAATTGGGGACCACTGTACATAAAATGATTAATAGACCGAACTTCTGTAGCTGATCCCTATGCATGTTCATTTGGACACATAATTCTCAATGGAACATTTGTCTGATTAAAGAACAATTCAAAATAATGTCAGGAGGACCAAATGCCTGGATTCATACCTCATTCCAAGCCCTGCAGGGATAGATTAATTCCCTCTACCCCTTTTTTCTAGCAAATTTTGTTCCTTTTCAAGTATAGTGGTACCTTGGTACTCAATTTGGTACTCAACATATTTTGAAGCAAAAATTTTATCCCAAAACTCTTTGTTTGTATGGTATTCAACACACATGCTAGAACTTTGAAGCTCATCGAATTTGGTACTCAACGTATTTTGAAGCAAAAATTTTATCCCGATACATTGTTTGTTTGGTACTCAACACACAAGCTAGAACTTGTTGGTGTTGGTTGCCTTGTGACTAACTACATTAACCCTTATGGGAAAAGTTTCTTTGCTATTCATTGTTTTTAATACTCATTGGGTATTAATACTCAACTAATGATGAGTACCAAGGTACCATTGTAATGGCAATGATGGATTTTACTACATTAGTTCTAAATATAACTGGCATATTTTGTGTGACTTAAATCTGTTTGCAGAGCACTTCTTTAAAAAATTATTTGGTTTATGCTTGAACCCATTGATAGGTGAATTCTTGGAGGTAAATTATGCCATGCCCTTGGAATAATGGAATCAGACATTAGACAGTTTGACCCCACTTCTACTTCCAAGCCAATATATCTGTTCTCTACCAAAAGAAGCACAGCTCTGTTTGATTTTACCAGCTCAAATAAATGTGTGAAGTTGCATCCTTTTTCTTATGTAATTAAATAAGTTTCATTTCCTAAAAATGATAGTTGCATTGATCTGTATTTCATTGTGTATCCAAAATAAAAGTTTGTACTTGACCAAAAATCTCTTTGTGTCCTTAATTAAAGAGCATGGCGTAATTATGTATAAGCAATCATATAACTCTCATTAAAAGTGGAAGTAGGGTATTAGTACCATAATCATGTATCATTATATGTAATTATGAATTCCTTATTATCAGCAAAGCCATCGCACATAGTAAAATAAACATTATTTCAATCTCTCACTGTAAAGATATTCATCTTGTTTAAACCCTTGAAATTCACTGTTTCATTTCACTACTCCCATTCCATCCATTCCAATCTTGCTTGCTAGCATGAATGCAAAACAGAATTAGCTTAATGAAGGAAGCTGAGTAGAACAAATGAAATGAAATGATACTAGATAAGCATAGCTGTTGTTTTTTTTAAAGGACACTGGAAACATATATCTTATTGGAGGCAGAATAAGATTTTGATAGAAATGGATTATCTGCAGCCTTTTCAATCAGGATTCAGGCCTCAACATGGGAAAGAAACTGAATTGGTCACTCTTGTGGTTATTGCAAAGGCCAGAGGACAAGGACAGTGTTTTGCAGAAGTTCCATTGCTTTTTGAGTAGACAGTTCCAACCAGTATTGAAATAAACTCCAAATGAACATATTAAAAAATATATATGAGAATACACAGAACAGAGATGAAAGGGACCTTGGAGGTCTTCTAGTCCCACCCACCCCTACTCAAGCAGGAGACCCTACTCCATTTCAGACAAATGGCTGTCTAATCTCTCCTTAAAAACCTCCAGTGATAGATAAACAATTTCCACTGACTAATTCTAGGTTGGTTCTCTCTTTTATTAATATCCATCCATTGCTTCTCTTTCTGCCTTCAGGTACTTTGCAGAATAGCTTGACTCCCTCTTCTTTGTAATAGCCCCTCAACTATTGGAAAACTGCTATCATGTCCCCCCAGCTCTTCTTTTCGTTATACTAGACATACCCAATTCTTGCAACTGTTATTCATATGTTTTAGCTTCCAATCATCTTTGTTGCTCTTCTCTGCACTATTTATACAACTTTACAGTTCTTTTACTAATGTTGTAAATGTTTCAAACGGATCCACAAGTGGGATGAGACAAATCTATCTTGGAAAATGGGAAGCAAATTAAAACGTAATATTTGAACAGATAAGACAGATGGTTGTCATGTAATGCAATAAAGGATTAGGGTGATGGATTAGTAATGCAAGAGGAATCAGCTTTATATATTTCAAGCACAATACAACTTCTTTAAAAAGAAGTATGTTCATATAAAAGAATAATGCTCTTAAGAAAGCATTGCTATTATTATTTGATTAGTTTCTTACAATGTACTGCAGTTCTGGAAAAGCCAGAATCTGTTTTCTTTATCTTGATTCCTCATTTTCTATAGATGGGGCCTACTCTTCTTTCCATACACACCAAAATTGTTTGCTATGTTTTCTTCAAATACTGCTATTTTAGTGTAATTTCTTTCCCTGATTAAACTTTCTCCTTCCTGAAGTATTCTGAAAGAATTAAAAATCATGTAGTTTTCATGGAGTGAATTAAACAACACAGCCATTCAGTTTAACAGAGGAGAATGCTAGGCAGTAAGGCAGGGGTCCCCAACTACCGGTCCGCGCACCAGTACCGGTCCGTGGATCATTTGGGACCGGGCTGCCTACTTTTGCTTCAGCGCCATCTTGTTCCGACACATCTCACCGACATGCGGCTACAGGCTACTCAGGTGAGCGGCAGGAAAAGGGAGCTAGGCAGCCACAGACCAGCCGTCTCTCCGTCTGACGGCCTTGGCCAAAACTCTGCCTCCCAGCATGCTTGGTCCTCCACCCGCAGGCTTCCCTGGTCCCTTGCCAAGTGGGTTTTCCACCCCAGCCCAGCAGGGCCCTCGCTGCCTTCCCCTTGCCTGGCTGGCCGGGCTCCTTGGGCAACCCGGCTGCCTCGTGCCGAGAAGCGCGCTGCCAGGCGGGGGTCACGCGGCGTAGGGCAACACGCCACCGCCCGGCCCCGGTGAGGGAAAGCAGCGGGCGCTCCCCAGGCGGCAGCCTCAGCCCCACCACCAGGGAAGCGGCTGCCCAGCTCTGGAGCTGATCCACACCTAAGCGGCTGGAAAGGAAGGCTGTGTAGCGTTGGTGTTGTGTGTGTGTGTGATTTCTTGGCGTGTAGCGCGGGGTCTCTTTTGGCCAGTCCCGATTTTTTTTTTCAGAGGGGAATATCATGCCTGCATTAACCATGATTATTAAATCCAATCCAACTTTGATTATAATTAAATTAAGTCATAACTAGCTTTTCAATGATCAAATGAACCAAGAAGAATGGCGGTCTACCAGCATCCATTTTGTGGCATCCAGATCCCACTATAGAATGGGTGAAGACAAAATATTTGGGCTGTAGATATTTTGGAAGAAGGGGAATGTGTGGGGATGAGTGGGAAAGTGTAGCTATCTGTTTAACATTTTTAAAGTGAAGAGCAGTGTTTCTCAATTTTAAGAAGTCCGGAATGCTGTCTGGGTAATTTTGGGAGTTGAAGTCCACATAATCTTAAAATTGCTGGAGTTGAAAACACTGGATAGGCAAAGGATTTCTTTGCACTTACATATGTTTAGTGCAATCCCTACTATATATATATGACAAATCTTTAAAATGTGTGGACTTGGACTCTCTGAATTCCCCACACATCTTACAATTGTTGAGATTGTGGAAAGCTGAAGACCATATGGGAGATCAAACCCATCCTAAATGTAAAATCTGAATTGCAGATTACTACCTTACAAAACGCTTTTGGAGAAAACATATATGTTGCCAAACATATATTTTTGTTTGATCATGATCAACTGAATCATGATGACTTTATTGGAGTCTAGCCTTGCATTTATATACATTTTTAGTAATCCTCCATTGGTTAATTTTGGTGAGTTGATAGTGTAATAGTAAATAAAATAAAAAATAAAAATAAATAAATAAATAAATAAGAAAGAAAGAAAGAAAAAACACGAACTGGTCCTTGAAAAAGTTTTTCTGCGTGAAACTGGTCCCTGCTACAAAAAAGGTTGGGGACCACTGCAGTAAGGAATCAATCAGATATAGCCAATGATATAGAAGATCTTATTTACAAACAAACAATAATTTCTTGATTAGATACCTAGGTTATGCCACTAAATTCATTGGGATTGCTTGCATTAAAAGATTCCTAAATGGACAAAACCATGATTTGTAGCAAAATGCTGTTTAATGTATCAGACTCTTTTTGGCCTTGGTTAATCTAAATCCAGTAAGAAAATGAACCATTACTACATTAAATAACTATTTTAGAATGCATTTGACCAGCTGTGTCCATGTATATAAAGAGAAATTACTATTTGATTAAACAGAATAAACAGAACAATAGTGGGTCAAGCTAAAGAAGACAGACCCTGACCTGTCTAAAATTATGGTACGTTGTAAGGAACTAATCAAACAATAATGGTAATACTTTCTTGACAGCATTATTCTTTTATATGAACAAACCTTTTTTTAGAGGATGCTCTATTGAAATGGAAACATTGCATTCTGCTTGAAATATACAGATGCTCTATTGAATTTCTCTTGCATTACTGTTCTCAGACTAATTTTTTAATATATTGCATTGCAACCATCTGTCGTATCAGTTCAAATTTTGTGATTTAAATGAGCTGTTTATTATTGCTTTATTGTATTTTGTCTCATAGAGAATTGTGTGAATGCCTCTATTACCATTCTACTTTAAATTCATGCCTATTCATATGACAGAATTGAGATATATACAGCATAATTTAATCAACAGTATTGCAATACATTTTTTTAGAAATACTTGAAAAAGAAATAATTTGAAAAAGCAGTTTCTAATCTACATTGAAGAATAGTATTTACTTGAGAACCTCATTAGAGATTCCAAGATAACTCTTACTGCAATTAATAACATTTTAATAAGTTCTGGAATCAGTTCTCAGCTTTTGAGGAAATGGCAGGAACATAGAATTTTGTGTGTGTGTGTGTGTGTGTGTGTGTGTGTGTCCTACAATTAAGTCCTACCGTAGGCAGCCTAGTTCAAGGTTGTCCAAGCCCTAAATCTCAAGCCTGGTGATATAGGGTATTCTGTTGCGAGCAGAGGAGTGTAGTACTCTTCTCGTGAAATATTTCTGGACTCACTCAATTATATTTAATGTCCGATATACAGTGCGGATTCCAGACTGATGAGTTGTATTTGAGTATTGGTCTAGCAAAAGTTTTGTATGCTCTAGTTAGCAATTCAATATTTCTGGAGGAGAATCTTTGTAAAATTAGATTTACAACTCTTAATGCCTTTTTGGCAATGCTGTTAGAGTGAACTCTGGCACTTAAGTCATTTGATATGAGTACTCCAAGGTCCTTGATGGAGTGAGGGTCATCAATGAGGTCATATCCGCCTAGCTTGTATTTAGTGTACTGATTTTTTTTACCAATATGTAGGACAAAGTATTTGTTGGTCGAGATTTGGAGTTGCCAATTTTTGGACCATTCAGGCACATAATCAAGGGCGCTTTGAAGGACAGTGGCATTGTCAGTGGTGTTGAATAGTTTTACATCATCCATGTTGGATGTTATAAATTGGAGCCATAGTCTAACATTCTTGATTTTCTCAATAATTTTCTAAATAAGAAATTTAAATTTTGAAATTTCAAATGACCTGGGTCTAGGTACTATGCATTGTTTACAAAATCTGCCACTGTGCTCTAAATAATCAACCACTTTACAAGAATAAAACTCCCTTGTTATGACCCTTAAATCCCTTAATTTGGAGTAGAGTCGGGATGATTGGATGGAGCTGAGCATTCATTGTCTACGTATTTATTTTTTTTTGCATCCAGAAAGAGAAATGTCTGTCACTCAGAGGTGTTATTCAGCAGGTTCTGACCAGTTCTGGAGAACTGGTAGCAGAAATTTTGAGTAGTTTGGAGAACCGGCAAATGCCACCTCTGACTGGCCCTGCCCCCATCTATTCTCTGTCTCCCGAGTCCCATTTGATCAGCTGGGTCTTCTTTAGTTGCCCTGCACAGGAGAATGGTGCTGGAAAGCAGGTTAGTGGGGTGGGGAGGGAATGGAGATTTTATAGTTTCCTTCCCCTGCCATGCCCATCATGCCACACCCACAGAACTGATAGTAAAAAATAATTGAATCCCATCACTGCTGCCACTACCTAGAATTAAAGTCTCAACTCATCAGCTTTTTATTGTACTGCCTAAAGTTTGGATAATCAAAATACCTCTCTGGTAGCCCTAACATGACCTGCTGTTTTACATAATAAATATTTAAGCAGTCATTCCCAAATAAAAACTTGCAGCATTTGTCTTTATTAACTGTGGGATAATTAGGAGAGTATAACTGTACTTTGATTATACATTTGTTTTCTTTTCTTCCTTACCTTTTATGAAGAGAGACAATTTATACAGGCAGAAAGAAAGAACAGTTCCAGAACTTAAGCCAAGTGTTAGGAATAACAAGGTGACCTAACTTAGTTGGGGTAAATTAATATATATAAACTATGATTGTGAATTTAAGTGTGTGTCATTTAAACAGGAAAGCATGTAATTTTTGGGTGCGGTTGTAAAACCGCCATAAGAGGGAGCAAGAGAACCTGCTGGCTTACTGTATTGCTGGATTGCTGTATTGCTGTATTGCTGACAATGATGGATTGCTTGTTTGTTAACTGCGTGTTTCCTACTGCTGCTGTTGAAGGAATAAAGGAGGTTTGAACTTCTTCATATCTCCACTGTGAGAAGATATATTGTTCGACTGATCTTTGTAAGTTTACTGACCTCTTTCTCAACACTGGATTTTGCAACTGAGTAATCCCTGGACAGACTGAACTAGTGAATGATATATGGATTGTTTTGACTATGCTAAAACTCTTACTGGAATAAACTATTTAACCAGCACAGTGTATTTGTTTTACTGAGTGTAAGCTACAAAAACGTTTATCTCACATATTTTGCCTGCCTGCCTGACTGCCATGCAGATTCTGCTAGGGTGTTTCCTAACACCAAGTCATAGGCATTTATAACTTTGTGAAATTCTGGAATGTTAATGTTAGGGATAACATTGTTTACCCTAACTGGTTTAGGTAAAATAATAAATATGTTATCATGGTTTATAAGTTAAAGTGTCTGCAACTTTAACTGTAGGAATGTAATTAAGGGAGTGGTTGTAAAAGCACTTTAAAAGAAGCAAGTCAACGGCAGCTTGCTCTCTCTGGCTTGATGATCCCTAATTATTGGATGAAGACTGCGTTTTCCCCTACTGGAATGGGAGAGAGATAAAGGACTGATTTATTTGTAAGTGAACTGACATTGGATATTCTACACAGACTTTGCTAATTGAATATCCTTGAATGGACTGACTAAAATGATACATGACTAATGGACTGTTATTTTGACTATGCTATAAACTCTAAATGGAATAAACTATATTTTTGATAGCACAAGCGCATCTATTATTTTTACCATATGTTAATAAACATACAAACTTATCTCACTCATTTATCTGTGTGCCTATCTGACTAACGCTGCACATTCTGTTTAGCTTGTCTCCTTAACCTTGGTTGGGTAACACAGGCTTAACACTGGTTATGGGCCCAGAGGCTGCAAAGTCAGTTTAACTAGGATAAAACAGATTTATGTTAAAAGTGAGAGTTTGTGTGGTTACACGTTACAGTAAACAGACAGCTGTGTTTTATTAATTATAGTTTTATATCCATAAAAAGAAAACATGGCACAAGTCAATTTAAAAAGTTTGTCCCTTATATCCAAGTTGGATGGAACAAACTATGGTTCATGGTCTATGAAATGTAGTCTACTTCTATGAAGAGAAGGTGTGTGGAACATAATAGAAAACCCACGAAACGTAGAGGAATGGGATCCAGAGGATGAGGAAGATAGACAAAAGATAGAAGAATTTATGCAGAAAAATGAACAAGCTATTTGCATAATAGGACTAACACTGTCTGACCAGCAACTTGTTCATATCCGTGGAGAGCAAACGGCTGTTGGGTGTTGGCAGAAGCTGAAGAGGATTTATGTCTGAGATAACGTTAGTGCTCACATAAATCTAACACAGAAGCTTTTCAGGGCGCATCTCCAGACGAATGGTGATATGCTTAGACATTTGAATTCTATAAAAAGCATTTTTCAAAAACTACATGAGAAAGAGCTTATTTTCTCTGAACTACACCAAGTATACATAATTCTATCTTCACTTGATGTAAGTTATGATAACTACGTCACTTCCCTTGAAATTTTGCCTAAGGAAAGTCTAACTTTAACTGATATAACTGGCAGATTGATTGAAGAGGCAAGAAGAAGACTTGAAAGAGATCAGTTAAGGAGGGAGCAACCTCAAAAAGAAGATAATGAATCTCCTACTGCATACGCAATTAAAAAGTGTTTTAATTGTGGAGGAAGAGGGCATTTGGCAAGATTTTGTAAAAAGGCAAAGTGCAGAACGCTGGCCAGAATACTAAAAGTCATCAAAAGATAAATAAAAATTTAGAGTTAGCCATGTATACTAACGGAGCTGTAAAAAATAATTTATGGGTGGTTGACAGTGGAGCATCCCACTGTATAACTAATGATAACAAAAATTTTATTAAAATGTCCAAGAGCACATAGCAGATATCGTTAGCCAATGGCTGGAAACTGAAAGCTAAAGGTCAAGGTATAGCATATTGTTCTTTCATAAAAGAGAATGTAAAAATGTTATATGTACCACAACTTAAGTTTAATTTAATTTCAGTTAGAATTTTGGTTAAACTAGGATATGTAGTTACTTTTAAAGGAGATAACTGCATAATTGAGAAAGAAGATAAGAAAATTACGGCATCTTTTAGAGGTGAATTATATGTGTTAAATGATGATGGTTTAGAGGTGGCTAACACGGTTTATGATAATAAGAAACCTCATGATGAATGTATTCACTTGTTACATCGAAGGCTAGGGCATTTAAATTTTAAAATGCTTAAGAAAACTGTTGAATTATCTAAGGGAATAAGTTTAAAACCTTGTAATAAGTATTTGCAATGTAATGCTTGTAATCAAAGCAAAGGGAAGGTCAAACCGGCTAATAGAGTTGATGGATTTACTACCAAAGAGCCTTTAGAGGTAGTATTTGCTGATTTTATAGGTCCGAAAAAACCAAGTGTAGGAGGAGCTCGTTACATATTAAGTATAATGGACCACTATTCAAGATATGGGTTCTGCTATTTAATGAAGAGCAAAACTGAAACATATCTAAATCTCTTTAATTGGATTAAATTTGCTGAAAGGAAAACTAAAAAG
>BHEV01004335.1:0-16721 GCA_004319985.1 Emydocephalus ijimae
CAGCCTTCAGAAAAGATCTTTTAGTTTTGTTTATGTTTTGTGTGTTTTGTAAAATTAATAAAATTTGTTTAAAAAAAAATATTTATGGGAAGGGGCTTGGAGCATGCCTACCTTGGCTGACCTGGTGATGGACCAATGCCCTCAAGGAGAAGTGGTTTTGCAACTAACCTAGCCTTCTGTCATTTAGATCTTTAATCAGATTGTACCCAAAAAGAGACTAGGAGTCAATATATCTCATACAACTGCAGTATGGCAAGGGAAACTGCAGGGTGCCCAGAACTGAATGTGTCACTGCATTCTGGACCATTCATAGTTTCCAAGTGGTTTTGAGTGGCAGCCCTTTGTAGAGCACATGGCAGTGGTCCAGTCAGGAAATGATGTAAGGTGTGAGTGACGGTGACCAAAGCCTCCCAGTTCAGGAATGGGTAAAGCTGGTTCACATAATGAGTTTGTGCGAAGAGCTCCTTTGCCACAGCTTGCTTGAGCAACAGCAACAAATCCTTAAATTGTATGACAATTCTGCCCGGTGAAGAACTATCAAATCAAAGTCAAAGATGATACCAGACTAGGGACAAGGGAAGGGTGTGAGGTTTGACCTCACTCATTGGTTTCATGTAGGTGTTAAATTGTGCTAAGAGATCCGGGCCCTATGGCTCCCCATACAGACCTCCCCCTTTCCCCCAGCAAACACTGATTGCAACTGGCCACAGAAAAAGGAATAGAAGCACTACAAGACAGTGCCCACTCTCTCAGTTCTAACATTTTAAAGGGGCACCATCCCTTTCCCAAGCCTTCAAAGATCATAAGTACAAGTAACGATGTCTTAGTACGTAACCCAGCCTGAACTACAACTGAAAAGGGTCTAGATAACCTGCTTCATCCAAGGCCATCCAAAGCTGGATTCCCATCACAGCCTCAACAGTCTTCCCCCCAAAAAGATAAGGTTGGAAATTGGACAAAAGTTATACAATGCTCTCCAATATCAAGGATGGCTTCTTGAGGATGGAGTGAAACACTACCACCTCCTTCAGAGACAGGCAGACAGATGGACAGACGGAGATTTGCTTTTCCACATCTCTGACTGCTGGCACAAATTAGAGTCTGATAGAAATTACTGCTTTCTTGGGAATGAACTAAGGATTAATTAATACCAGTGGCTTTAATGGCAAAATTGTAAAGCAGCCTTTCCAAGCTAGTGCCTTCTATGTATTGGAATTTCCCCAATTCTATTGACTACCAAATCTGGGCTGCCAATATCCAAACAACTATAAAGTGCCAGCAAAAAAAAACGTCCATATGTTTTTAATACATCAGGTAAAATAGTTGGAGGCAGATTTCTGATGCTTAATCATTGCCAAAGAGAAAAACCAGGATATCCATACTAATGGTGCTAATAAAAATTGGAAATCAACATATTTATAAAATGCATAAATAAATATAAATAAATAAATTGGTGTGGCACCAGGATGGGGAAGCTATTGAGCATTTTATTTACTGTATGCTTCATCACCAAACTTCAAGTGTTGCAGCATTGGGTAAATCCCTCATCCCTCATTCATTTCTCTCAACCCAAAGAGTTCATTTTTGTGGTGAAGTGAAATAGGCTCATCCTTAGCAACATGAAACTGAGTTCTTTGAGTTGAAATATTAATGTGATGATGCTATGTATGTAATTACAGGAAATAATACAGACTGGTAACCTACAGTTGATCATCAGTTCAGTGCACTTAGAATGAAGGTCCAAAATGACACCAAAGGTTAATGTAAATATGGCAGCAGTGGTTGGAAATGGTTCTCAGACTTTTTTTTTTCTAAAGGAGACCCCTTTATCTTTTGTTCTACTAATCAAAGCACAAAGAGCCACTTTGAAAATATTTTTCATAGGTATCATTGTCTCAGCCACACCATTTTATCAAAAATTGTTTGTCCATAATATTAGTTTTACAGTCAGATAATCTGGCCCAAGCCAAATGTTTCATGAGTTTTGAAAAATCAATGTCAGACAAATTCCATTATGTCCCACACTTTCTCTAACCCATTTATATATATAAATTGCAGCTTTAAAGACTTATACCTACCTTTCCATTAAACACAACAGTGGCCCAGTTGTCTTTCTCCTTTTTCAAAACAAAAACAATGTTTCCAGGAACGACTTGAAGCTCTTCTGAGGTTTCAGGAATAAATTCATACAAGATTCGATGAGGTTCTCCTTGCAGTGCCCTAAATAAGTAAGCAAGAGTATATGCAGTATTAGATCATACATGATTCCTTTTCTGTACATTCCAATTTCCTTTGGGGGGGTGGGAATCAACCAGAAGAATAGAAGTAGGACTTATAGACAAGGAATTGGTCATCAATAGCTTTTCATTCAGTGAATAATAGCTGCCATAATGTCTAATTCTTAAGATGCAAAGAGTGGGAGCATTATGAGGGAAAAGACTTCAAATAGATCAATCTGCATTTTACAATATGTGTACATTTATGTGTTTGGAATTTTTTTTTTCTGTTTTGTTTAGAAAATGATATTATAATATAATATCTAGTATAACAAATGCCTATTATAACAAGCTTTTATATCACATTAATTAGCTATAGATGATAATATACAAAATGCTGTGTGCATGAATTCTAAATTTATTGTAACTATTCTTTATGTAGTTTTGGGAGAGAGTTTTGGCTGAAGGAATAACTGATGGATGTTAGTATTCTCTGGACTTTATTGATCGTACCTGAGGACTTCTGGTGTTTTAGGTCTGGAAGGTGGTTCTGATGTCTGTAAGCACAGCATACATATTAGCTTATTCATTTCCATCAATAGCAGACATTCAATCTTTTCTAATAGAAACCCTGAATTCACTTGGAATGAAGAGGAAGTAGTTTTCTTTTTCTTTCCCCCATCCCATCTAGGAAGCAAATTGGTAACTGTTTTTTTTCCAAGCATAGTGAAAAGTTAACCCATATTTATGAAGGTAAGATTCCCCTGGCCAGTGATGTCCAATTCTAGGAGACATGTACCTGTCAATAGTGGTGTCCCCCAAGGCAGTGTTCTAAGACCAACTCTCTTCATACTCTACATAAATGACCTCTGTCATTTTAAGAGCAACTGCATTCTTTTCGCTGATGATGTAAAGCTGTTCAATACCACAGACAATACTGCTACCCTTCAAAAAGATCTTGACTATGTATCAGAATAGTCAAACAAATGGCAACTTCAAATCTCAACAAATAAATGCTCTGTCTTACATATTGGCAAAAAAAATCAGAAAATAAAATGCAGGCTGAATAGTCAAGATCTTGATGATCCAAGCTCTGTAAAGGACCTTGGAATATTCATCTCTAATGATCTAAGTGCCAGAGCCCACTGTAACGACATAGCCAAAAAGGCATTAAGAGTTGTTAACCTAATCCTACGTAGCTTTTTCTCTGGTAATATCACACTACTAACTAGAGCGTACAAAACATTTGCTAGACCAATACTCGAATATAGCTCATCAATCTGGAACCCACATTATGTATCTGTTATTAGCACAGTTGAGAAAGTCCAGAAATATTTCACAAGAAGAGTTCTCCACTCCTCTACTCGTTGTAGAATACCTTATGCCACCAGACTTGAAATTCTAGAACTAGAAAACCTTGAATTACGCCGTCTTTGGTCTGATCTAAGTATGGTATATAAAATCATACATTGCAATGTCCTACCTGTCAAATGAATACTTCAGCTTCAACCATAAGAACACAAGAGCACACAATAGATACAAACTCAAGGTTAACCGCACCAAATTTGATTGCAGGAAATACGACTTCAGCAACAGAGTGGTCAATGTCTGGAATACTCTACCTGATTCTATAGTTTCTTCCCCAAACCCCAAAAACTTTAACATTAGACTATCTACTATTGACCTCACCTCTTTCCTAAGAGGTCTCTAGGGGTGTGCATAAGCACACCAATGTGCCTACCGTCCCTGTCCTATTGTTTCTTTTATTTTTCTTATATGTACCCATTTCATGTATTGATAATTATGTATACACTTATACTTATTATCTTGTAAACAATTGACAAATCAAATAAATAAATAAAAATAAATAAATAAATAAATAAAAAGTGCTCATCTCTATTTCCTAGCCAAGGGAGCAACATTGTCTGAAGATATTTCTGTGGTCATGTGGCCGGCATGACTATACACCAAGGTGTATAGAACACTGTTACCTTCTCATTGAAGTGGTACCTATTTATCTACTTGCATTTGTCATGCTTTTGAATGGCTAGAACAGGAGCTTGTCCTGTCATGTGGCACTTGGCAGTGGTGGGATTCAAAAATGTTTATTACCCATTCTGTGGACATGGCTTGGTGGGCATGGCAAGGGAAGGATACTGCAAAATCCCATTCCCTCCCCATCCCACTAACCTGCTTTCCAGCTCCATTCTCCTGTGCAAGGCAACAAAAGAAGACCCAGACGATCAGCTGGGACTCGGAAGGCAGAGAATAGGGGCCAGTCAGAGATGATATTTGCTGGTTTTCCAAACTACTCAAAATTTCCGCTACCGGTTCTCCACAACCTGTCAGAACCTGGTGAACCTCTGGTACTTGGGTTTCAAACTGCCAACTTTTTGGTCAAGAAGCCCAGCATCCTAGCCACTAGGCCACTGTCTCTCCTTAACCCATATTTAGTTTCTGAAATAGAAAACTATAGGAAAAGATTTCTAATCTCCCAGCTCTCTGAAAAAAACAGTCCTCTATATAAAAATTAATGTCTTGGGCAATTAAATATACTTGTACTTGTTACCAAAAAGTTTATTTTAAGCTTCCATCTTATGATGTTGATTACAGGGTATTTCTGTTGCCTCTTACACAGTATGGAATATCCTGTGCCCTGCATGCTTACAAGTTTTGGAACTCCTTGTGTTCTACTAAAAATGAAAATAATTATTCTGTTTCATTAAATGGAATTTTATATGGCTAAAATTAAAAGCTCAAAGTGTTAATTATTGCAAATGATGCTGTCACAGTCAGTCAGGGTTCTAGAGGACCCACTCTAAACCTCACTTCTTTAAAATAGGAGGCATCTTGATAAACGAACTTATCACTTCAATTTACATCGTCTTGTGCAATAAGTTAAATTTTCAGCAGTTGGACGGAATAGCAGATATGACTTGGAAAGCTTGATGGCTAGAACAGCAAAGGCAAATGGAGGTGGATCATATTCTGAGACCTATGGCTGCAAATGGAGCCCAAGGAGGAAACTAAATCAAAACAGGAGAATGTGGGACTGAGCAAAATAGCGATCCTGTCTTACCTGGGGCTGAAGAGGAGCAAAACCTGAAAACTCATCATTGTCAATCACAGATGCCACAACCTAAAATGGGAAGCAAGGCTTGTTTTTAATCTATTTTATTCATTCCCCCCACCCCCCCAAATCAAAACTTTAAGCATTCTTAACTCTATTATTTCCCCATTCTGCCCAAATTACCACCTTGATACTAAAAAATAGCATGAGATAAATTGTTCTGTGCCTCTTCTTTTGATGCCTGAAAATAAGCTGAATTGAGTAATACATTCTCTGTTTCAGCAACGATGGAAAATAAACCTGCGCTTTTTATCTAATTCTACACCTAATGCTGGGAAATTCTGAACCATCTTATAAGAATATCTAAAAAAAGACAGGGCATTCTATTGGGTTTAAGGAATGCCTGTATAATATGAGACATTTGAAAACTATTTTAAAAAATAAATTATTGAAATGAAATGGGTTTTTTTTTTAAAGACCTGTTTAGGTGTGTTTAAGACACCCCACACACAAAAGAATATTGAGGACAGGTAGTCTCAAAATGAACAACAATTTGACGCAGAATATGGACTCTGCCATGGGAAAAGTAGAATTTGCTCATGACATTAAAAATATTCATGGTGTGACTTACCATGTCTTAAGACTTCCTTCAGCTATGGCTTTCTTCTAGAGCCCCCACCATCACTAAAAAGTTTCTCAGGGTTGTAGGCTGTGGGTATTGGCTTAGAATACGAGGAGTACAGTTATAATGGAAGCTCTGCCATATGAATGGAGGGACAATGAAGGATTGATTCCATAGTATACTAGTGGGATTTTTAATATTTTCAGCAGAAATTAAATGCAATAATTCAGAACATGAATTGCAAGAATAATTCCAAATTCTTGAAAACTGATGATGTTGAGGGCAAAAGTGAAAATATAGACATTTTTATTTATCTTTTTTCATATTTTTATTGTTGTTATTCATTACTAGATGGATGATGGAACATTGGCTTGTCTGCAAATGTTAAGGCCTCCATGATAAAATGGCATGTTTCAATGAACTCTTCAGTGAACAAATTAATATATCTTTCCCATGGTACAGAGGTAAACATAGCATATATCTCTACATTTCTCTAAATTTGACTGGATGCTTGCTATTTATATGCTATGATTTACAGAGTCAAAATAAAAATAATTGCATTTGAAAATGGCATTTGCAATTTTTTTCATTTAGGGAACTGTTGAAACATATAATTTGATCAAGGTACCATATAAATGTAACAGCAACTTGTGTCTGAAAGTGTTTTATTGTTCCTTTTACTTGGCTTTTGTGTACACTTTAAACTGTGCACTTTATTTGCAATCCTAATCTTTACCCTAACCATAAAAGTAAATTATCATTGATTCCAGGCACATTCTCTTTCCACTTAATTATTCAATTTGTTTGCTTTATATATTTATTTATAATTAATATCGGTTTTTGACCAGCAGATGAGAATAATAATATCTGTGCTACACAAGGTATCACTTCACTGTGTACTGGATTTAAAAATGTTAATGGTGCAAAGGCAACCGAGGACAATGATTTCCAATCAGCTGGCAGAACTATTATGATATGACCTGAATAGCCTTTCCAGAAAAACACCAGGAACAAAATTATCTGAATAATTCTGTATTTGTGGCCGATTAAATTCATACCGTGGCTTTCCCTAAATAATCTTTCTTCTCCAACTGTGCCACTTGCTTTTCATTTGGTCGAAATATCTTTCCTTCAGGGATCACTATGGGTTCAAACAATCTTTGCTTCTGCACATATCAAAAACAAAAAATAAAGAACAAAAATCAGCCAGTTATATAACATCCTTTATTCCATGCTTTTTATAATAAATCAGGTAGGGAGAATCTACAATGCATCGTCTAAATTGTATACTGAGATGGCAGAGACAGAAGTGGAGAAAAAGCTAGAGAATCTAGCAAGGCAGCAGATTTTGGCCATCTTTGGGTCTGGATCTGCCAACCAGTATTTCTGATCCATCTACCATCACTAGTGGTGGGGAGCAGGAAAGATAAAACGTCAAAATAATGATTGCAGTAGCAATGTTCAAAGGCCCACTTCTTTTGTATTGTCACATACATGTACAAAAGGTCAGTGTTTCAATTATATTGGCAGGGCCACCATCTTGATTTTTTTAAAATTCTCCCTGCAGATATCACTGTCATTAGTAGACACCCCTAAGAGATTACTCCTGATAGAATGTGATTTCCCCCACACACAAAAAAACAATTCTGCCATCTTGCTCAAAATTCTTAATTGAGAACCTCATAAGAGGCTGCTCTTCAATCTCCTCTCCCCCATTCTCTCACACAGAGAGAGTGAGTTCTTTCTTTCCTTTCTTTCTTTCCTTCTTTCTTTTCTCTCTCTCACACACACAGAGGGATAGGAAGGAAGGAAGGAAGGAAGGAAGGAAGGAAGGAAGGAAGGAAGGAAAGAAAGAAAGAAAGAAAGAAAGAAAGAAAGAAAGAAAGAAAGAAAGAAAGAAAGAAAGAAAGAAGAAAAAGACAAGAAAGAGAGGAAGGAGGGAGGGAGGGAAGGAAGGACAGAAGAAAGGAAGGGCACTGTTTGTACTCAGATGGCTGAATTCATGTTTAATGTAATCTTAGAATCCCAGAATAGAGAGAGAAAGATTTTAAATGGAAACAATGATGCATTCAGAACATGAGAAAGAACCACCATCCGGGCATTAAGCATCTACATATTTTTAATGTTTTAGATTAAATATCTGGCCATCTAGACATTTTTCTCTTTAAGTTGAAAGAACAACTTCCATATCCTTAGTAACAAAGTCTCTTAATTATACTGTGGAGTAAATTGGGTCTTAAAAGCTATGCCACTGCTGATATTCCTCATTTTAAACCTAGGGAGAATCCCGCTTTCTCTCGAAGTAAGTTTGACAGTATTGAATTCTAGTGACCAGAGGCAGTGAAACTGAAGTCTCCTGGTGCACACTAAAGATTGCATGGCAAAGTGAATACCAAAATGCACCCTTGGCTGCTCAGCTCTTGATAGGACTCTTTATTGGACTCTCCAGAAAAAAGAATTGAAGTCAAAGCAAAAAAACAATTTCATTTTCTACATGGTCTATTCAAGCTGCTGGTCCTCTGTGCCAAGTTTTGGAGAGATATTTCTCATCCTTCTTTAGAGTTTTAATCCTCTGTGTAGGCAAGTCACATACTGTACATCTGTAATAAAGACCGCCTTCATGAGGATACCAAATTTGCAACTATGGGGGCAGCAGCCAGCATGCTTAACAGTATTCAAGGGGTGGAATTCATGCACCCTTTCTACATTTTCTTACCAAAATGGATTCCATAGCTTTATCTATCTTGTTGTGCCTGGTGCCCATCCTCTGCTGTACTGCTCTTGTCAAATGTTCCTCAGCCTTTTTCCAGTCTTTCAGTTTAGCATAGGCAAGAGCAATGTTGTATAATACCTGCACATAAAAGAGTAGGGATGTCAGAAATATGCCTGGACCTAACTCTAATTGTTTAGAAATCTCATGGATTTGGAGTACCAGGATAAGGTAATATAACCTTTCTCAACCTGATACCTCCCACAGGCACTAGATTACAGTGCAGCCTTGAATTCTGGGAATTTTAGTCCAATATCTAATGAGGGAAAACTGAACTGTATTGTCTATCCCAATCTTCTTAAAACAGGTGTTCTTCTGTTCCTCTTCGCCCAATTTGCAGCCCTTCTTTTGAGATTATTTCAGATCTCTTCCATGGTTTTTCTCTTTCTAGGTATTTTTCTGCCTCCATCTTTCTGGAGGGCAGCTGATCTCATCTATCAGGAAATGATACATTTCGTAAGCTGTCTGGAGTCACCAATGTATGAGTTGGGCAGCTATATAAATTTGTTTAATAAATAAAATAAATAATAAATAGATAGTGAAGATTTGCAGCAAAGAGACCTCCCCCCAAACTCAATGCTGATTGTGAGTTCAATTTGCTCCTTTAGCTTATCTACTTCACAGAACTGTTGTAAGAGCAAATTGTATTTATTCAGTGTATGCATCTGCAGAGATCATGCAATCAGTGATACAAAAATATTAATTTAAATAAAGCATCAAGTAGCAGCAATTAGATTGCAACAGTCAGAGCAAATCAGGCACTTCTGTATGTCACTTTGAGTTTTTTGAAAGAAATCAGTTAGAGCTGGAAAAGTCCTTGGAGATCTTCCATGATGAACTTCAAATACGAAAACCATAACCATGTACCATAAATACAGTAAAGGTTGAAATATGCAGTTAAAGCATGTGGAATGTTTGCAGAATGTCCAGTTATACCTCTTTGGAAATGTTCTCTGCCCACCTGATTTTTACTTTTTTTTTTTAATGATCTTGGCATGCTAGAAAGCAAATTGTGTAGTGGTTGCATCTCCTCAAGACTGCTTCTGCCCTCCTTCCACATTCTGACTCCAAAAACATGTTTAGACAGGAGATCATGGGTGGTTTCCAGTTCTCCTTGAAAGTTTGGCTCCTACTCAGAAAAAAAAAATCTGAGGTAAAATTCTGGAAGGACTGAGGTAGGAGTCCTGAGATAAGCCTCCACTCATTCCTTTCTATTTTGCCATATACCAAATGGAGATTTTGGCAACCACTTTATGAATAAGCAAATCTTCCCCATTGCAATTATTTAATGGGAATATATGCAATATGTCCTCAAAAATCCAAATCTCTAATAGCTCCCCAAAGCATGGTTTCTCCCTGTATAACAGAGTACAGTATTATGCCTTGAACTAAATCCCTGTCCAATACTCCATTCCTGAAACAGCTATCTTGAATTTAAACATCAATCTTCAACCTCTTGCTAGTTGGCTGCAATTTCCAATAAAGACTTACCTCACAAGCAAGCAACTTAAACTGCAGGCCTAGAATCTTGTAATCTATAAGGTCATTCCCCCGTAGTTGAGCCAAAGCCTCTTTTAAGTTAGTAATAGCTAATTCATAACTGAAAGCAAAAAAAGAAAATAAAAAAGGAATGGTTAATATGTGATCCTGGAACAAAATGTGAAAATGCCAGCTTTCATCAAGCTGATGCCCTCCAGGTAGACATGTTGGCTGGGCATTACAGGCATAATAACCTAACATATCTAAGAGGTAGCAGGGTAGGGAAAGCCTGAGAGCTAGATTGGCAGTCCTGTCAGTCCTCAAAGTGACTGGGAAATAAATTTCACAGGAAGACTAAAACTACTTTTATTGGGACCGGCTATAACAGCAGAATTGTTATCCGATTGTGCTGCACTTCTACTTACAGTTGAGTGAATTAGGGAGTCATCTCCCTCAGTCATTTCCAAATGTTATCTCATTCTGGATTTTAAAAATGATTCAGCCCCCTTCGCCAAGGCAATAGATCCTGCATAATATTTCCATCCAAATTATCTTCCTTACTCCTTACAAGTCCCAAGATGAGCCTTCATTCATTCACAAGAGTCTACAGAACATTGATTTCCCTTAATAGAGTAGCAACATGGATTCCTTTTTACTAGCAAGCTTTCCGGATTAAAAGGAGAAATGCTATGCATTTTCAATCTGATAATTTCACATGGTGGTGGCTTGTGGTTCATCAATATTATTTAAAAACCAGCAGCTTAATCTGCATGCTGTTGGATACTAAATGCTAAAGAATCTGATCAAATAAGTTTTATTATTTGGGTTCAGTATTACCCTCTTTACAGGGCATGGATATAATTGTATGTCTATGGACACAATTACAAATTCAAGTCCTATAAATATGTTCATATATTTTACATAGACTTCTCTTCCTCAGAACTTAGAGGACTGAGCATCTCTGTTTTAGGGGTTGTAGCAAGCATCTTTAAGGACAGGCAAAGGCCCTATCTATTTTTTTTCCTCTGCTAGAGGAAAAATAGCATATTTCAGGGACCTGTCCTATAATCCTTGAGCTCGCCTGCTGATTTCACTCACAAAAAGTAGAAGCTGATCGTGAAGAGCGATCAGAGATTGAACTGTCTATGTGGCTAGCGTGGGAGGAAATTGCTGACTTGGAATTTTCCCACAGGGAAACAAAATATCTTCAGCTGATCTTGCTTAAGCCACCCACAGAAAGCGGCAGCCTTGCTGGAACTATTTGCAGGAAGGGGATACACAGCTAAATCTCATGTAAATAAGGATCATTATCTTCCTTCTGGGCAACTGTGAAAAACCAGATATTGGATGAAGATGGGCCTTGGGCCAGAACTAGCTGGATTTTTAAATTATCTTATTTTAGAAAAACAACACGTTTTTAGTTCCTACAAATAGAAAGATAAGTTGGATGTGCCTAAGCCAGATTTCAACTTCCAGAATTCCCCAACCAGCAGCTGGGTGAAGTCCACACATCTCAAGCTGCCCAGGTTGAGAAACACCAGTTTAAGCAATATCCATTAATGTATGCTGATTGAATTTATTGTAACTAAATTAATAAACAAATGCATTTCTTCTTGTTGTTTCTATTGCTTGCATCCTTCCCTTGTGAATTGCTAGGTCCTCCAATTGTTAGGTCTTAAACTTTTTGTGTGTAATTTTTTTCACTAATGGGAAATAACTAAGTGCTATGTGATTATCACTATATAATTAGTGGCAGGAGGGAAAATTCCATTGTCCACTTTTTCTTTTTTTTACTGATACATAATTACAAGATCTTTTCATTTTTAAACTAAAAATGAATTTGTATGCCCAAATCACACAAAGGCTAGGCAAGCAGGAAATGGCAGAACTGATTACTATAATAAACCAGCTAATGGCTCATCATTTTTGAAAGATACTATAACTTTCTAGCTCACTTTTCCATCTGGTAAGCCACAGCTCCTTGCTGAAAATAGGCCACTGCTAAGTGCTTGTCATGGTCAGTGCTTCTGATAAAGGCCTGGAGGAAACAGACATAATACATAGATATAATTGCTGTTATGTAAGTGCATCCATAACATCTATCATATATATTATAGCTTATGATTTGTGGATTGCAAGTTTATGATCAACATATTCATGAGGCCACCAATAAGTCTTGTCATATATTTAGTTCAGGCCTGCGCCACACAATGTATAAATTCATCATTTTGAATCCTCTTAGATTTGGTTGCCCAACAAAGATTCACCTAACTTCATTTTTTAAAAATGTTTGCCTGTCTATCAAATAAAGAAAAAAGGATTGATAGATAACTGGCAGTTCTTATTACTGGGCTGACATTATTTTAGGAGACTGGTTATTATTATTATTTTTTAAAGTGATCAGTTATGTAACCAGTATCAGGAGTGACAAAGTTAGTACTTTCCAACTTCTGGAAGACAATATTCACAATTTTCTGAGTTTTTTGTATTTTGTTCCCTTCTCCCTTGGATTACCAGAAATCCACTAGAAGAGGGACAGTATTTTTGAAAACAGAAGTTGGTAATTTTATCTGACAGGTGGCCAAGATTGCTTTTTTCAGTCACTGACAATAACAACTTTAAAATCCAGCCACTCACCTTTTGTGCCTCTTCCAAATTCCTCATGATCAGGTGGATGCAGCCAATGTTAAAGCAGATTTTGGAAGAAGGATTCTGAACAGACTTGAAGGCTTCCAGGGCTGCTGACCATTCCTTTTGATCGGCAGCAGATACACCTTCACTCCAAAGCCGGATGGTCTCTACAAGTGACATGGCAAGAGAGAAATCCTGAGGTGATTGAGGAGCAGCTTGGATTTATCACGCTTCTTCCCTTCACTCTTCACTTCTTCAGTCTTTTTTGGATTCAACCCGGAACAGTTTCTTTGCTTCCAGTTTTGGTATTTTTTTCAGAAAGCTTTACATGTCGCAAACGTATCAGGAAGTGTATTCAGTCCTCACTGAAACAGCAAGCTCTCAAGGGGAAGTAAAATCACTGAAAATGATTCAAGTGAAGCTGTTTTCTAAACAGAGGATTCTTTGTCTAATTGTTTCAAACAAGATACTATATCTAACACCCCTTTATTCAGGTGCACTTATTTTTTCCTTTTAAAAAAACTGGCTGAGCAGAATTCTTTGTTTTCTGGGTAATATTAAATCCGTGGTTGTTGATTTTGAAAATGGATGGACAAGACATTCCAAAAATTCCTTGCTGGAAAATAACTGTCAAGATTAGAAAGCTGCATTGACTGCCTGACTATCTCTTAATTCTGTCCAAATTGTTAATCTATTTTAATAATTAAAGTAAAAAGTGTTATGGACTAAGCCAATGCAGCGATACAACCTTAAACAGCTTTACTTTACAGCAGGCTTGTAATCCTGCACTTCTCATTGGCCCACAAATAGCGAGTCGTGATTGGTCGTTTTTGGCCAGTCTGATTGGTTGTTAACGGGGGCCTCTGATTGGATGCTTGTGAAAGCAGTAAACTCAAATCATTGGTTGTTTTGACAGCAGCCAGCTCTATAAAAGAGCTGCTGCTGCCCAAGTATTTGCTCTGTTCTTATTTTACAATAAAGAGTTGAAGTCACCGTATAATGTCTCGTCTCCGTTCCTTGTGCCCATGCTCAGGACTTAACACTGGCGACGAGGATTGGATGCGGAGATGATAGAGCTGACTAAGTACACATTGAACAAGACAGAGCATGTGGCTGAAGAGCGCACGCAACAAATGGCAAGATGACCCGCGGCGCCATACCACCCGCTCCATTTGACCCAGCAACTGAAGACTGGGACTTGTATATAGATTGCTTCCAGATGTTCCTGGAGACCAACAATTTAAAGGATGCTACGTCTGGCAAGAAACGAGCGGTGTTCTTGACTCATTGCGGCCCCGCCGTTTTCAAAATGGCTAAAGCACTGGCAAAACCGGTGGAAGTGAAGACCATGGATTGGGATACCCTCGCCCCAATCCTCCGGGCCCATTACGCACCCGCAGTACCTACACTGATACGAAGACACAAGTTTTACCAGAGGGACCAAGGGAAGGACGAGAGCGTTGGGAATTTCGTAGCCGACCTCCGGAACGTAGGAGGTCTTTGTGGTTTTGCAAACCTCGAGGAAGCCCTAAGAGACCGCATAGTTCTGGGACTAAATGCACCACACGTGCAGAGTAAACTGATGGCAAAAGGAGACATCAGCCTTACAGATGTCATCGCCGACGCTACTGCCGCAGAAGCAACCAGGAAGTCAGCCGCTCGAATGCGCCGAGCGAACACACCGCTTCGCCAACTCGCTAACGATAGCCCACTCGCCACTGAGAAGCACACTACCACCACCCACCACGAAGACCTCGAGTCATCCTCAGACAGTGAGGAAGAGGAGGTCAACCAGCTCCGCTCGGAACGAGAGCAAAGGAACCAGAGACGTCCACGCCAATGTGCTGGTTGCGGGGTAAACCACCCGCGATCGGACTGCAAATTCCTCGACGCACTCTGCCGTACTTGCGGAAAAAGAGGCCACTTCGCAAAAGTCTGCAGAAGCAAGTGAGATCCCAGTCCCAGCCGAAGGGAGAACAACCTCCGTCGGGAGACAGGCAAACCTCCTGAGAACCAGGACCGTTTGAACCACCAATGGAACAACCACTACTACTACAGAAATTGAGCACCTGCCTCTTCAACGAGATGAGAAGAGGCCCATCAAACCATTATTATCGGCCACGCTTCATCATTCGATGCAAGAAAGATCCGCGTAAGGGTTACTATTGAGAATCGACCGTGCGTGATGGAAGTCGATTCGGGATCATCCCTATCGATGGTATCCTGGAAAACCCTCAAACAGCTGATCCCTGCCATCTGCCGCCAGGACTTCAGCACTCAACGAGTCATCCTAAAAGACTACCAGGGAAACAGAATTCCAGTTGTCGATTCCAGCCACGTCCAAGTATACTTCAAGGACCTCACAGCGATGCTTCCGCTGACTGTCGTCGATTGTGACCGACCCAGTTTGTTAGGGTTACAGTGGTTCGCCCCACTCGGGATTGAACTAGCCAGCATACACCAAACCAGAAGCAACGACTGGGAAGAGGCTCTCATCCAGGAATTCCAGGACGTGTTCACAGGAACAATAGGCAAGTACAAGGGGACCCCTATATCATTTAATCTCAGCCCCGATGTAGCTCCCATTCGGCTTAAGCCTCATCGAGTGCCTTTTGCCCTAAAGCTGAAGATCGACAAGCAGCTAGATAAACTGATAGCCCAGGGCGTATTGGAACCGATTGACCATACCCGCTGGGAAACTCCAATAGTAACGCCCATGAAGCCAGATGGTTCGTAAAGAATTTGTGGGGATTATCGGGCCACCTAAATCATGCTCTTCAACAGAGCGTTTACCCAGTACCGGTGGTTCAACACCTTCTTCATTCCCTGGGTGGCGGAAAAATATTTGCGAAATTGGACTTAGCTCAGGCGTACCAGCAACTACCTGTAGACGCGACAACTGCAGAAGCCCAGACAATAGTTACACATAGAGGCGCCTTCAAGTGCAATAGACTCCAATTCGGAGTAAGCGTGGCGCCTGGCATTTTCCAAAGTTTAATGGAGAGACTATTACAAGGCATAAAAGGCGTCATGCCTTATTTTGATGACGTCTTAATAGCTGCCCCCACTAAAGAGTTATTAGTTCAACGACTCAGAAAAGTTCTTCAGAAATTTAAAGACGCTGGTCTGAAGGTAAAAAGGGACAAGTGTCAACTTTGTACGGAGAGAGTGGAGTTCCTGGGATACCTTCTCGACAGACAGGGAATCCACCCCACCGAAAAAAAACTAACCGCAATCAAAAACGCCCCGAGACCTAGGAATAAGACAGACCTCCAAGCCTTCCTGGGACTCATTAACTTTTATAACATCTTCTTGCCCCAGAAGGCGACCGTAGTCGAGCCCCTACATAGACTTCTTGATAAAAAGGCTTCCTGGGTCTGGGGATGGCGTGAAGAAAGGGCATTCCAACAAGTTAAAGACCTCTTAACCTCCGATGCTGTATTAATGCAATACNCCCATATCTTATCACCAAGAATGACACGTTGGTCAGAATTTTTAGCCGCCTACGATTACCGATTGCAACACCACCCGGGGAAAACCATTCCTCATGCTGACGCTTTGAGCCGCTCTCCACTACCAGACATCACAGAGGACCCAGCTCCAACCTTAGCCGTATTGCAAATCGAAACCCTCAAATCGCCGCCACTGACCGCTCGAGACATTGCCTTAGAAACAAAAAAGGACCCTGTTTTGGCATGAGTCCTCAGCTGGGTGGAATGGGATTGGCTGGTCAGCGCAACCAATGACACGTTCAAGCCATTTAGGAATCGTCAAACAGAGATATTCTCCCAAAAAGGCTGCATACTGTGGGGAGACAGAGTCATAATCCCGGAGAAATTGCAACATGGGATGTTAAAAATGTTGCACAATGGACATCCAGGCATCGTGCGGATGAAGGCATTGGCCAGGAGTTACGCATGGTGGCCTGGGTTA
>BHEV01004338.1:0-13367 GCA_004319985.1 Emydocephalus ijimae
ATATATATATATATGTGTGTGTGTGTATATGTGTATATGTGTATATGTGTATATGTGTATATGTGTATATGTGTATATGTGTATATGTGTATATGTGTATATGTGTATATATGTATATGTGTATATATGTATATATGTATATATGTATATATGTATATATGTATATATGTATATATGGATCTTTGGTTATTCGGGTTTTCCAAAGATCCACATACAAATACCCGCGAGAACCTCAGAAAACAAATATGTATATATGTATATATGTATATATGTATATATGTATATATGTATATATGTATATATGTATATATGTATATATGTATATATGTATATATGTATATATGTATATATGTATATATGTATATATGTATATATGTATATATGTATATATGTATATATGTATATATGTATATATGTATATATGTATATATGTATATATGTATATATGTATATATGTATATATGTATATATGTATATATGTATATATGTATATATGTATATATGTATATATGTATATATGTATATATGTATATATGTATATATGTATATATGTATATATGTATATATGTATATATGTATATATGTATATATGTATATATGTATATATGTATATATGTATATATGTATATATGTATATATGTATATATGTATATATGTATATATGTATATATGTATATATGTATATATATAACATTCCATTCCAATTCAATTCTATCATTAATATTCATTAAAATATTAACATCTTTAACATTTCTTTTCAATTAAATATCATACTTCCTTGGGAACACTTATAAACTTACCATAATTAATTCTTTTTTCCCCATATTTCTCACTTATATTTTTATAAATCATTAATAATAATTAAAATGTTCCCATCCTTTCCTAATTTAATTATCTCATTCACTTTAATTCATTTATTTATTAACAAACATTCCACTCCATTACAGTGAATATTTTATCCATCATTTTAGTCATATTTTCTAAAATTATTTCTATTTGTAGTATAACAATGCTATCTTATGTACCTTTGCAGAATCCTTTTTACAATTAAATTTTCACCCATTATCTCTAAATAGGCTTATGGTTTCAATCCTTATGTTTTTTCCTCTTTCTCTATATCTTGTTTCTTTCTTTTCCTTACCTTCTTCCCCCTCTTCTTCTCCCTCCCCTTTTTACCCTACTTCTAATTCTCTCATCTGTAATCACCTCATCTGTTGCTTTCTAATATTATACTTATCTTTCAAACTCTTCTTCTTCTTTTTGGTTGTTTTTTCTAGTCTTAAACCTTTCACTCTCTTTCCCCTCTTTCCTTCCCCCCCCCACTTAAAATTATTTGATCATTAAAGATGGCTGCTTCCTTGTCCCGATCTTCTTTTTCTGCAGGCGTTTTTTGTTGTTTCTCATAGTTCCAGATCTCCATATCTAAGAATTGAAATATGAAGCCAAAAGAACCTCTCCCTTCTTGTGCATCTTCTTTCTATTTTTTAAGTTCCATTTTCAGTTCTTCTAAGAGTGATGCCATTTTAAACACTTTTAAACAACCACCCAATTAGTTTTAGTCATTTAGATGCAAAAACGAAAAATCACCAAGTAATCCAAATAATTCAAGGCTGTTTCTTCTTGCTTCTTTTTTCTACTTTCTCTTCCTGGGGTTCTATTATTTTGTTGCCAAGTTTCAGTTAGGATGTGTCTTTGGGGAATCTTGTTAAAGTTTCACTGTAAGTTCCTTTTAGTTACAGTTCCATTCCTTAGTTCCAGGCAGTCTCCTCCATTTTTTCAGATCCTACCCTTTTATTCTTTTTTTTTCTCCTTTCCTGCTTTTAAAAACTTTTAAATATCCAGAAATCTTTATTATCCCTTTGACTTTTATTTTCAGCTTAAATGCCTATTAATGTCAAAGTGGATTTTTTTTTTTCAATTTATTGCTTAAGTATCTTAGCTGTCAGTGTATGAAAGGGAAGAAAAAAACTAATCCTTTCCCTTTTCTCTCTCCTTCACTACTTCAAAATCTTCTTTGGGAACAATGGTATTTAGTTTAAATTCCAGGGTACCTTATGTAATTGTTTTTTTCAGTTTAACCTGGTTGACCAAAACTTTCTCTTCTTATCTTCCTCCTGCACATTCTTTTCCAGTTAAGTTCTTCTTTGAGGTGGCCATTTCTGACCACCTCTGCAACTGCCTTCAGGAGTAATGGCCAGCTGGGGAAGAGAGATGCAGCTCTCCTCGACCCTGCTGGCAGTCCCCCCCCCCTCTTCCCCACCTCTATGGGGTGGCTTAGCCCCGAAACCAGCTGGCTCGGGGTGCTGCAGCGGCGAGCACAGATCGAAACCATGCACAATCACGGATTTTGGTCTGTCACCGAAGAGACTCAAACTGGAAGCTCCTGAGTATTTATGTAGTATACCTGACTACTTAAATTCAGCTACAAACTTGGAATTTGCTTTTGTGGCTAAGACAGCTGAGCTTGTTGATCAGAAAGGTTGGCAGTTCGGGGGTTTGAATCCCTAGCACCACGTAATGGAATGCGCTCCTGTTACTTGTCCCAGCTTCTGCCAACCTAGCAGTTTGACAGCAAGTAGAAAAATAGGGAGCCCTTTGGTGGGAAGGTAACAGAGTTCCGTGCACCTTCAGCATTCAGTCATGCTGGCTACATGACCACAGAGACATCTTCGGACAGTGCTGGCTCTTCAGCTTTGTAACAGAGATGAGCACCGCCCCCTAGAGCCGGAAATGACTAGCATGTATGTGCAAGGGGAACCTTTACCTTTAAAGAAAGGCAACATTCCGGGTCCATCCACATTCAGAGCAGCCTTGTCCTTCCAGTAATCTTTGGGAGCAGGATCCATGTTTAGATGATCCTTTCTTATATATCTTAACTTCTGGACAGTTTATGACTGATTCATATTTCGGTTTGGAGATGTGTTTTGGTTGTTTTGGTTTAATAAACATTTCAGAACCAAGATTCCTTAAAACAAATATGATTTGCATTAAAATAATTTAGTATTGTTCTGATATATCTTTTAAATGATGTAAGTTCAATAAACTGAAATGTGGGATATAAATTGAAGGAGGAAGGCATAGAATAAATAGAAGAAGCCCTTTGGTCACAATGGAAATGTTTGAGGGTCCATATCTTAGATGTAATTTTTGAAATATATCTGTAACTATGTATGAATCATAAAGAGGTTTCATCTTGGTTTGTATATAATGATGGGTGGGCACTTGAATCAGTCACAACTAAGTCTTATTCTTTCTGTTATGCTCTGTGGTTGTCTCTCTCTCTTTTATTACACTGCCCATTGGTCTCAACACCAAAACACATTAAAACCCCTTCTTGGGCCGTTCTGATACAAGAAATCAAAATCCAAAGAAAGAGGCAGGGTGAAAGAAGTGAAAGCAGAACAATATTAAAAGAATATCCTTTGTATTGTCAGCAATAGGAAGCATATAACTTAGATGATCTGACTGGCTGGTACTCTAGTTCTCATCAAGTCATAATGTGTTAAATGATGGGGAAGGTTTTGGATCCCAGCTAGGCCTCTTTTCTTCAAGTAGAAATTTTCAAAAGTAGTTTACACAAACTCTGGAACTGGCTATAAACAGAAAGAATTGATCAGAAAAAGTCACTGTTTCCTGAGTGTTATGGAATATTGTCCCAAGAGTCAGAGGATTGCATTGTGAATTTAGCAATCTGTACAAAGTGTGTGTGTGTGTGCGTGCACAAACACATGCATCCTGTGGAATCTATTAAATTTACATTTTCTCTTTCCTCTGTCGGTGCTATAATATTTATGTTTCTGAGTTTTACCAGTTTTAATGGATTTTATTTGGCTGATGATTCTTGACCTTGAAATCCAGAGAACTGGAATACATTTTTGTAAAGCCTTTGTATAGATTCCAGATTACATTCATAAACATTCTTTCAATATGCAGCCACACTACACTTGGCTGCTGCCCACCAGTGGTGTATAGCAGGGAATACATGCACACACAAAAGGTGAATATAAATTTCTCTTTATTGTATCAACACTGTGGTGAATGCTTTGTTCCAATTCTTTACAGACTAATTGTCAGCAGTGAAAGAAATTAATTCAGAAAATGACAGGGCATATGGATAAGCAAATATTAACCAAAGGATTTTAAATTTTGTTTAGCAATGTTGAAATTACAAATGCTTTTTGTTTGTGCTTCTTCTTGTGCTGTTTTCAGATTATAGTATTCATGCAGGTACAATGCAGAACCCAAGATTTACAGCTTTCAGTGGACATGTTCAGCATATGCCTAAAAATGCTTTTCCTCTAATGTTTACTTTAGAAAATGCCTTTAAATATATTTGAATAGAAATTAGGCACATGATAAGACCAGATCTCAAGTGCCACAGGATCTCTTGACAAGAGAAGACTCAGTGTTCAGAGAAGGAAACCTGGAAAATGTTTCTATTTCCATGTGCTAAGAAAAGCAATATTTGAAAAGCCCAAATGGAAGTCTAGGAGAGTTGATTGTAGATTTGCCAGTGAGGCTGTGAATTAAGATTAAGCAAGTGCTGTTCTAGCTATGAAAGAACAACACCAATAAGAATGGTAGAAGCATAGCACTCATGGAAGCATCAAAATGTCAAGATCTTGCTCATGACTTCAGCCTTACCTCTTTTTATGTGTTTCATGATGAACTTAAAGCTTTTAATTCCTCCACATGGTCACCTCTAGGGGGAAGACAATAAGTGCCTTCCAGCCTTCCAAGTTTTCTTTATATAGCTTTGGATGTTTTTAGAGATCTCTGCATTGTGAAGAATAGAACGATTAACCCAAGTTGTATCTGAAAGTTCCTCACTACTGACTAAATATAGCAGGCTTAACCAGGTTAGAGACAGACCCAGAGTCTGCATTCTTAGAACATACTAAACTTGGATAGATTTAATATTGCTTAGCATTGGGGGGATATTAGTATATTCCAAAAACTGAACTAATTTGATCACTATCTGGTTTTGTATAAACCCAGAAAATTGATTAATATACTAAACAGATTAAGTGTGTGGAGTGAACACAACTTTACAGTCCTAGCAGCATATCATTTGTTTTTTTAAAAATGATTTCTTTCATCAATTTATTTGGCTGCTTATCAGGCAACAGTGACTCTGAGTGGCCAACAATGTTAAAAACTCAATAAAACAATAAAAGTTAACAATAAATATACACATTGTGGAAACTGAGGACAGCAGCATTCACAGTAATGATCCATCTCACCCGTTTCGTAGGCCTCATTATCCTCCCACTCCACATGACTGGCAAAGAGAGATATGTTCTGAAGACCTTCCAAATGCTAGCAGAGTTTGGGGCAGCCAGATTTCGGATGTGAGTGGGGGTGTTATAGAATTCCAGAGGTCAAGGTAACAACAGAAAAGGTCAGCTTCCTTCACCTTGGTGGCATATATGAAGTTATCTTATACAAAGTCTGTCTAGACTTTGTATGGACAAAATCCATCTGGTCTAACTATTTTCAATATCATCAATATCATTTTTTTCTGCAATGAAATAACATTATTTTCTTTGAAAGTTAATATTCATTTATATGTACTTTTCTATTGAAAGATGTAATCAAAGAGTGATATAATAATTAAATTATTATAGTAATTTATAGTAAGTATTCTTTTTCTATGACAATGATTAACCAGTGCAAACTGGCACTACTTGTATATTTTCTCTATTGCTTTGTCTACTCACCTTCTGGAAACAGACAGATGCTCTGTTCTATGGAGTTTAATGGCAATTCACACTGGGAATAGAGGTAAATGACAATTATTCTAAGTGGGAAAACCACTTAGGATAAGCAATTATTGAAATGTATAGTAATATTGTTTAGTAGTGAAATGATCATGCATTTTAGGAATACCAAATATCCATACATGGATTGGGATAATATATTATTCATCATATAAATAATAAGGAATATTGAATTTGGGATTGGCCCAGTAGCTACTTATATCACAATGGCTTCAAATCCCTCTTTAATCAGTTTTCAATTATTACTGTCAACGAAGTTATGTAGAATTTTTCTACACAACTTTTAAGCTTTCAGATGGTATTCCTTCTGTTCATATGGAAATGACCTGACATGCTTGCTTATTTGTTCACACATGTCTGAGTGAATATATAAAATATATTTCTATGTGCATATAGCAATTTAGATTATCTAGCAGTTATAATCATTTACCTCAGGTTTTCATGTTGCTGTTTTTGTAAGAAATGGGTACTTTAATTTATACTGATTATGTTATTAAACTGTGTTTCTCAAAGTGTGAAATGAATTTCTCACAATAAGTGTTCCAAAAACAAAGGGGGAAAAACCAACAACATTAAGTATTGGGAGAAAAAAATCAATAATACACATTAGAACAATATTTTTTTATCAATCCAGCTCAGATAATAAAGTATTGAGCTAGCTTTTAGAATTTCAATAATAAATATGGCTTTTGTTTCCTAATAATATGCTTAAAGGAATAGGGTTCCCCCCCCCCCAATATTTAGAGAGAAAAAAAATTAAGTCTGCAACCCTTTCTAAGATGCCCACTTTGAAACTATGGGCTTAAAAACTAGTGCAAAGTTATGTTTTATGTGCTGTACCAGTGATAGATCTGGCTCTCCCACTAGTCCAAGAAGAGGTCAGGTATCCATTTATGGATGAAGGTGCCATCCTTGTGAAAGAAAGAGAAGCTCTAAATGCTTACAAAATAAATGGATGGATCCACATGGTCTGGGCCAATTTTATAAGATGCTTGCAAAATATAGGTTGCATCCTGAGCGGAAATTTTGAGTAGTTCGGAGAACCGGTAAATACCACCTCTGATTGCCCCTGCCCCCATCTATTCTCTGCCTCCTGAGTCCCAGCTGGCTGACTGGGTCTTCTTTTGTTGCCCTGCACTGAGAAGGGAGCTGGAAAGCAGGTTAGTGGGGGTGGGGAGGGAATGCAATTTTGCAGTATCCTTCCCCCAGGTGTGGAGTAGGAATGGAGATTTTACAGTATCCTTCCCCTGCCACACCCACCAAGCCACACCCACAGAACTGGTGGTAAAAATTTTTGAATCCCACCAATGATCCTGAGTATACGAAAGGTTAAGAAGGAATGATTTCACATGTGAGGTTAGGATGATAATCCACCCCTCTTTATATACAGCCAGTTGTTTTACACAAGAGGCTTCTTCGTGGCATAGTTCTTACTTCTGGCTTGGGCCTGATAGAATTAGAGGTAGTCTTCGACTTATGATCACAATTGAGTCCAAAATTTTGGTTACTAAGCAAGTCAGTCCATTTTATGACCTTTCTTGCCATGGTTGTTAAGTGAATCTGGCTTCCCCATTGACTTTGGTTATTACAAGGTCCCAAAAGCTGAACACATGACCCCAAGACATTGCAACCATCATAAATACATGCCAGTTAGTTGTAAGATGTCTGAATTTTGATCATGTGACCATGCTATAATAGTTGTAAGCATGAAAAACAGTCATAAGTCACTTTTTTTCAGTACCCATTGTAACTTTGAACAGTCACCAAATGTATGGTTGTATTTATTTGATATGCATTTAAACTGGGAGTATTGCCTAACAAAAGAAGTATTCTGTTAAATTCATACATACCTCACTGAGCATGCCTAGAAATTTAAGAAAAAATAACTTCCAATGGCAATCTTCATCATTGGCACCAATGCCAAAATCCTTTTGTATGCACGTATGGGATTGTAAGGGTGAATTTTGGCAAGCAGAAGCTTGAATGAAAGGGCCATTCATTGTATACAAATGATCAGGATGGGGCATTTGCTTAGTATGTTCATAGGTTGTTGTGTTAAGACAATGGAAAGAAGTGCAAAAGACCATGCATGTTCTTTTGAAAGTCCATTTGCACTGAGCTTTCCCTCCCCTCTCTTTTAATTATGCCGATTTTGGCTCTTAAAAATATTAACTCATTTCTAAAGTTCTAATGACTGTAAATTTCCTTTTCCACCTATTTCCTTCTCATACTCTCTTTTTTTTTTGCTTCATAAATTTGATATTTCTCTATTCATAAATAAAGTTTGTAAACAGATCAGGTGATAACAGGAGTAGTATTAATCTTAGATGGGTTGCTATGGGAATATTTAAGGGGTATAATTAAATTATTAAAATAAAGAAAACTGTGATATATGTATTAGAATCATTTATTTTCAAATTGCATGTTTTTTGTAAAAATAAACTGCTTTCCAGTTAATAATATAAAAATAAAGATGACTTTGAATTGTGTCGTTGCTAGTTAAAAGATGGAAGTGATTTGCCATTAGATATTTTTCATTTTTTAAAATTTCCCCTTCTAGTTAGCATATAGTACTAGATTTCCAAATAGTTTCCCATCCAAACACTATTAAAGTCCAATCCTGCTTAGTTTTTCATGTTTAGCAAAAAGGGAACCTATTTTATTACATTGTTTAATTAATCAACTAAGTGTCTGTTGTAATCCTTATTCCAGCGTTCATGTATTTTTTCTTCCTATCAGTCACCTTGAAATGAGCAGCTGCTCTTCATCCGGTTTCATTCTTTAATTAAAATACTTTAGTATGCTTTTTAGACTAGATGAAGTTTTCCTAAAACATCTTTCCTAATATCATCATTCATGCTGATACACAAATTTGACACAAAATTTAAGTTGTGGAGAACAAAATCCATTATTCTTTGGCAAATGGCAAAGACAATAGCTATACCATCTGGTTGATATCCACAACTAATTCACTCATTCTTAATGTTCAGTGCAGAGACACATGCAATCAAAATAATTTAGATTCTGTATCAGTAAAAGTCCTGCAAACTTGTTTTCTTTCTTTCTTTCTTTCTTTCTTTCTTTCTTTCTTTCTTTCTTTCTTTCTTTCTTTCTTTCTTTCTTTCTTTCTTTCTATCTATCTATCTATCTATCTATCTATCTATCTATCTATCTATCTCCTCTTCTAGCAAGTTTATCTGCTGATTCCACCCAACTGTGATGCTACAATGATCACAGTTAAAATTTATAAGCACACCCCTTCTGTGAATTATTTCAGTTCTGCAATAGGGAGCAAAGAATACTTTATTTGATATGAACAATAATTAACTCCTGAAGCAGCTGTTAAGTATAAGGGGGAGAGAACAGGGGCAGTTATGATCCTTTGACAAACTCCATGTACATTTGAATAAAAAAACTACGATACTGTATTTCAGCAGAACTTAGATGGCAGCTACTGGGAACCAAAACAACTATTGAAATCTAGGAACCAGCCACTTTTGCAGCCCCAAAGTGTGTCAGTGGAAGTTGGAGCTGAACATTTATGCCTGTATGCATCCTTTTACATCCCTCCACATGTCAAAAAGCTATATGTCTCAGAACGCAAATGCACAACCCACATCAAACTTTCTCATTCTTGCAAAGCCCTCCCACCTCTTCCTTTTTATTGGGAGCCAAAAGCACTGAGACCTTCCTTTTCATCACTGTAGTCCTGATTCAGATGGCTTGGTTCTCATTAACAAATTGCAACAGATCCCAGGAGTTTTCTTCTGAGCTATTCTTAAAAGAAGGGGTTGCAAAAGGCAGCAGAGCTCCGTCTTACAGGCTGAACACCTGCTTTGTGAGCCACATTCATACTCACTGCATAGGCATTGAGATGCAGCCAGCCCACATGTGTGCAGAATGTGCACTGATACCTTGAACCACTTGTGCCAGGAGGGAGCAGAGATTGTGTGCTAGGGAAGGAACGTGAGGACTGTGAAACTCCAAACAGAGGGCTGCAAAAGAGTGAAAGAATTCTGCCATGAATTTTCTAGGATTAGGAGGAGAATGTTCTAGAAAGGAGGAAAATAGCTGCAATTAACGATCGGGAGTGACTGTCAGATTTAGTTTAAAAAAAAAATATTGCAACTAGAAGTAACTTTAAAAGTAAAGGACAGATTGGATTGGTCAACCCAAATTTCTGGACTGTATTTTTACTACTACTCAACTTGAAGAACTTTAGGAAACTATTGGAAAACAATCTTATTCAGAGACATATTGATTGTAGTTAAAGTGTTTTAATTCAGCGAATTTTGCTCTCTTTCAAAAATCCATTGTGCTTTCGAACATCCTGTTACAGCCTATTATTTACATCATAATAGCAGCAGCCATTGTAGCAATAAATCCCTCCCACCCAGTAAATAACAGCTGTTAGTAAAACAATTAAGCCTTTCCTTGCAGACTCTCAATACTACCTTATTATTTTAATCAAACACTGATTAATTCATTACTTCAAAACTTACAACTTTTCTACCTCATCACCTATATCAATGATGAGATCAATTTCTATAAAATATTTCATTAATGGTTTGATTGATTTGTTTTAATTGATTAGTGTGATTAGAGTGTTTAGTGCAAATAATGTGATTACTGATTAGTTTAAAAGATCAAGATTCATGTAGTTTAATTGATTAGTAAAATCAGTGATTTAGTGAATTTAATTGAACAGTGTGATTAATGATTAGTGTAATTAATTGATTAGTGATTAGTTTAATTAATTGATTAGGCTGATTGTTGCTTAGGAAAATTATTTGACTGGAGAGATGACTGTAATTGATTGATTGGTGTGATATTGGCTATATTGATTACCCAAAATTGTTCCATTAATTTAATCAACGTACCATCTTAACAAACCTACCATGCCAAGAAAAAAATCCAATGCCAAACCACAACCTAAAGAGAAAGTAATCCCCACCAATGAACCACAAGACTCCTGCACATGCCTTAAATGCTACAAAACTCTAAAGCAGGGGTGTCCAACCTTGGCAACTTTAAGCTTTGCTGGCTGAGGAATTCTGGGAGTTGAAGTCCACAAGTCTTAAAGTTGTCAAGGTTGGACACCCCTGCTCCAAAGGATAATGAAAACTCCATCAAATGTTCTCTGTGTAACAAATACGTGCGTCATGACTGCTTGGGATTACCTGAGCAAATGATTCAATACCTAAAATCATCTAATGAATTTCCATATCTCTGCAAATCATGCAGACCCAAACTGGATCTGTTTGAAAGAGTTGATACCATAGAAACACGAATAACATCCCTTGACACCATAGTAGCATCCCTGGATGCCTTAAAAGAAAGATTATCCAACCTTGAAAAAAAAGACACAACACAAAAACCTGAACATCCAATAGCTACAAACCACATCTCTACCCAACAATCACAACCCAATCCACAACCCAATCCACAAAAAAACATAAGCCAGACAAATAATGATATCCCAATCCTCATCAGAGAAGCTGTTGAATGGAAACGTCAAAACGCAATCTTATTTGGTCTAGAGGACATCAATGATAATGATGACATCACAACTGTCCGAAACATCATCACTGATTATCAAGCATCAACCATCTCCCTGATGAAATACTTGACATTTCCCGCATTGGCCGAGAGCTCAAAAACAGAGACGGCTCTGTGGCCCCACGCTTCTGCAGGGTCATTTGCAAAAATGAATCAAGCAAACGTAAATTCATTTACACTATAAATTCACTAACCAAAACCAACACCAACCATAAGAACTTCCGTTGTCGACCTGACCTAACCATACAGCAACGTGCCCACTCCCGTGTACTCTGCACTGAACTCAAAAAATGTCTAGACAATGGAGAGAAGGACCTGTACATTGACTACCATGCTGACTGTATCAAAAGTAAGTCACACAACCCACAACTCAGCTTTAACCTTCAACCACAACCCTGCCTCAACCAATCCACCATCACCCAAGACTAGGCATCCACGCCCCTAACTACCTCAATTCCAACAACTGCTGGCCTTAAATGAAAGCTACTCAATGCAAGAAGCCTTGTGAATAAAATACCTGAATTTCTCCTCTTACTAAATATTGCTAAATTCGACATCATATTTGCTAGGGATAACATTGTTTACCCTAACTGGTTTAGGTAAAATAATAAATATGTTATCATGGTTTGTTAGTTAAAGTGTCTGTAACTTTAACAGCAAGAATGTAATTATGGGAGTGGTTGTAAAAGCACCATAAAAGAAGCAAGACAACGGCAGCTTTCTCTCGGGCTTGATGATCCCTAATTACTGGATGGATTGAAGACTGCATTTTTCTCCTACTGGAAAGGGAGAGAGAAAGGACTGTTGATCTTCTCAACGGTGAGAGGACTGATTTATTTGTAAGTGAACTGACACTGGATATTCTACACGGACTTTGCTAAATTGAATATCCTTGAATGGACTGACTAAAATGATACATGACTAATGGACTGTTATTTTGACTATGCTATAAATCTGAATGGAATAAACTATATTTTTGATAGCACAAGCGTATCTGTTATTTTTACTGTATGTTAACTAACATACAAACTTATCTCACTCNGTGTGTTGTTACACATTACAGTGAACAGACAGCTGTGTTTTATAAATTATAGTTTTATATCCATATATATTAGAAAACATGGCACAAGTCAATTTACAAAGTTTGTCCCTTATATCCAAGTTGGATGGAACAAACTATGTATCATGCACTATGAAATGTAGTCTACTTCTACGAAGAGAAGGTCTGTGGAACATAATTGAAAACCCACCAAACGTAGAGGAATGGGATCCAGAGATTGAGGAAGATAGACAAAAGATAGAAGACTTTAAGCAGAAGAATGAACAAGCTTTTTGCATAATAGGACTAACACTCTCTGACCAGCAACTTGTTCATATCTGTGGAGAGCAAACGGCTGTTGGGTGTTGGCAGAAGCTGAAGAGGATTTATGTCCGAGATAACGTTGGTGCTCACATAAATCTAACACGGAAGCTTTTCAGGACGCATCTCCAGACGAATGGTGATATGCTTAGTCATTTGAATTCTATAAAAAGCATTTTTCAAGAACTGCACGAGAAAGAGCTTATTTTCTCTGAACTACACCAAGTCTACATAATTCTATCTTCACTAGACGTAAGTTATGATAACTACGTGACTTCCCTTGAAATTTTGCCTAAGGAAAGTCTAACTTTAACTGATATAACTGGCAGATTGATTGAAGAGGCAAGAAGAAGACTTGAAAGAGATCAGTTAAGGAGGGAGCAATCTCAAAAAGAAGATAATGAATCTCCAACTGCATACGCAACTAAAAAGTGTTTTAATTGTGGAGGAAGAGGACATTTGACAAGATTTTGTAAAAAAGCAAAGTGCCAGAACGCTGCCCAGAATACTAAAAGTCATCAAAAGATAAATAAAAATTTAGAGTTAGCCATGTATATTAACGGAGCTGTAAAAAATAATTTATATTATGGTGGTTGACAGTGGAGCATCCCACTGTATAACAAATGATAACAAAAATTTTATTAAAATGTCCAAGAGTACACAGCAGA
>BHEV01004339.1:0-25303 GCA_004319985.1 Emydocephalus ijimae
TGCAGCTTGGCTTCGGGTAAATGGATGGCTATCATTAGTTAGGAAGCTGGGTTTCATCTGGGTGCCTGGTTGGGGTGTGCTGCTTGTATTTGTTTTGGATGGCTGTCAAGGCTTCTTTTATTGGCACTTGGGTGAAGAGGGCTATGACATCGAAGCTCACTAGTAGGTCACTGGGTTGTAAGTTTTGTTTCTTTATGATCTCAATGAACTGGAAAGAGTTTCTTACATGTGAGTTGATGGATTCTGCATAGGACTGTAGTTGTCTGGCGAGAAATTTGGCTAGGTTTTGTAGAGGTGAGCCTATGGAGCTGACTATTGGTCTGAGTGGGGTTCCTTCTTTGTGTATCTTGGGGAGACCATATATATATTGGAAGTTATGTATTATATTGAATGCTATAATCTTAAAGGTATACATTGAAGCTTAAATAAGAGTTCGAATGGATAAAATTAAAAGATATAAAGGTGTCATACTCCAATTGGTAACTACAGGGAAAAAATTGTTTAATAAGAAAAGATAATATGAAATTGAAACAGGACAGACAAAAGTATAAATGTAATGATTTGATTGAGATGAGATAATTAAAATAAAGTTGAGAAAATTAAAAGAGGAGAAAAACTATGTAGAAAATATAAAACGGTAATAAGATATGGAATAGAATATAAAAATGAGCATGAAATTGAGTTTGGTGTCTGTATGAAGAAGTGATAACCCGGGACCATGCTATTTTCAAAAAAGATGTTTTATTTGTATTTTGTTTTTGTGAAGACCCAAATAAAACTTTCAAAAAAAAAAAAAAAGAAGAAGATACTAAGAAACCATTGTGATATCTCCGAGAAAGAAATTTCACATATATAGCTCTATAGTACTGAGTGCATTTATAAATATGGCATCCTAATTCAATCCTATATGGAATCATTCCCCTCCTTTGTCTCAGGTTATAATCACAGGGAGGATAGAAAGGATAATTCTGAAAAAATGTTTCTGTTTCTATGTATCTTATCTGTTTATTCATTCATTTATCCTTTCATGATAATGATTAAGATAGATAATAAAATTCAGATTATTATGTAGATATTCTATTAGTAAGTACTGCAGAGGTGGTATTCATCAGGTTCTGACCAGTTCTGTAGTACCGGTAGTGGAAATTTTGAGTAGTTCAGAGAACTGGCAAATACCACCTCTGACTGGCCCCACCCCCATATATTATCTGCCTCCCGAGTCCCAGCTGATTGGCTGGGTCTTCTTTTGTTGCACTGCACTGCCAAAAAACGAGCCTTCTGGAAATACCGGAAGTGCCACTGGAGCCCAGGGGGAGGCCATTTTCATGCTCCCAGGAGCTCAAGGGAAGCCTCTGCAGCCTTTGGATGCCAAAAAATGGGCCTATTTCATCACTTCGGTATTTTCGGAAATTTTCAGAAAGTACAATTGCAGTAAAAGGATTCAATAGCCATGGAGACCCTTGTTCCTGATGAAAGCAGATAAATATCATATCCCAGGATCCTTTATAAAGTTCTATTTTTGTAATTACAGAAATGTGGAGGAATTCTGGTGCTGGGGAAATTTCAAAGACAAGATACCATATATATAGTTATCTATAGAAAGCAGGTGAGATCACATATGATAATTCCACATTTTATGCATTACACTTTCAAGAAAGACACCAGAATACTTTTCTCCAATCTAGCAATGCTATTAGGGCACAGCTGAATGGCTGTGCAACCTGAAAAGTCTCCAAACTTGTTATCACATGTCTTATCCTCTGTAGATGGCTGCTTTTTCTCTTCTTTTCTTTGCCCTTACTTTTTGTCTCTGGAAGGGAATGGGAGAAAAAGAGATTTCTGTCAACATTTTCCATCTATTCCTACCTTGGAGGCAGCACCTAAAGCAATATTAGAGCTTTTGGGTTTTCTTTTGATTGCCTCAATAAAGATGTGGTTCCTACATCCTCCTCCGCCTCCCTTTCTTTTTGCTAATCAGTCATAGTTGTAATTATCTTTAAGAACTCTTTTAGTGGAGCAGTTTTTCCTGTCCCTCATAAATCAAGCACAAGTCCTACCATGCTAGAGAGCAGCATTTACCTTAGGTTCAAGGCAGGGGTGGGCTTCAAAATTTTTAAAAACCGGTTCTGTGGGCGTGGCTTAGGTGGTAGGCACGGCTTTGTGGTCATGTGACTGGGTGGACATAGCTTAGTGGTCATGCTATTGGCTGGATGTGGCCAACTCAATATCACTCACATCGAGGCATACATCTCCTCACCTGGCCTATCATGACTGTGGGGATGCTGCAACAGTCATAAGTGTGAAAAATGGTCATAAATCACTTTTTTCAGTGCCATTGTAACTTTGAATGGTCACTCCACACAAACAAAGTACCAGCAAAGGAGGGAAAAAAACTCAAGAAGTTCCTGAGACAGGAAGTTTAGTCCTGCCAAGAATGTAATAAGGGTTAACGGAGAGGCAGTTTCTGTAAGCAACACCAGAATGTTTCCTTCCTGCCTTCCTTACAAGATTAGGCCAGTAATTTCTTCTAACAACTGGTTCTCCGAACTGCTTAGAATGTTAACAACCGGTTCTAGAGAATAGGTGCGAACTGGTAGAATCCCACCTCTGGTTCAAGGAATAGGTTGATATTGGAGGCATATTTGACTCTTTAAATGGAAATATTTTATCAGGACCAGCCCAAATAATTTTGCTGACTAAAGGAAATACAGGCCAGCAAATGAATTAACAGTGCAGATAATCCTCCACTTATGGCCACAATTGAGCCAAAATTTTTATTGCTAAGTAAGACAGTTATTAAGTGAATTTTGCTGCCCCGCCCCTTTTTTAGGACCTTTCTTGTCACAGTTTTAAAGTGAATCGCTGCAATTGTCATGTTAATAACATGGTTGTTAAGTGCATTTCCAGGTGAGTTTGCTTGTTAGAAGGGTGCCAAAAGTGATCATATGACCCTGGGACACCATAACTGTCATAAATATGAGTCAGTTGCCATGCACCTGAATTTTCACCATGTGACCATGGGCTTCAACAGTTGTACATGTGAAAAACAGTCATAAGTTTTTTCAGTCCTGTTGTAACTTTGAAGGGTCTCTAAATGACCATTTGTTGTAAATCAAGAAGAAGAAGAAGAACAGGGACTGGGTTCATACATGTTGCATTAAACCACAGTGTGGTTTGTTTAGGTTAATACAGTGTGAAGTCCAAGGATTGTGCTGTAGTCCGTAACCACAAGTTGGCATAAAGGAATGAATAATCTTGGTTTGTATTCAGTGCTGATGTTAAATTATTTTAGATTCCAGATTTAATGACTTTTTCATTGGGCCTCTTTTTAGATCCATTATTTCACTGATAGAAGATTGCCATATGTAGTGAATGTCTCAGGAGTTCACATTGCAAGCCAAATGAACCACCAGATTCATTGAGTAACCCGTGATCCTGAAATTAAAAAACCCTTGAGTTAAGTCAAGGAAAACTTCTTAGCACAAGAAATGCTTTTCCTTTTCACACATTTTTAAGCTTTTCAATTTATATCACACTGTGATGATATGTCTTTGTTGCCTTCTCCTCCTGTTTTGGCAACACTAAACATAAATGGAGAGGAAACTGAGCTTTTTATTAGGAATTTCAGATCACTGGACTCAGCTGAAGTTGGTACATTTCCCAGGCTTAACCTGTAATAATATGTTAAATATATAGTATCAAAATGTCTACATCTTTCCAATCTACAGCACTTCAATATCATATTTCTGGCAATTATGGAAGGCCATAGGACTAGGCCTGTGCAGTGTGCACAGATGGTGTAAATTGGCATGATGCCACTGACTGACATGATTTGCATAAGCTGACCTTGTTCATAATTACAAGTTGTCACAGACAAGTCTCAGAAGGTTAGAGGTTGGTGTGACAGACTGGAATATGATTGAACTTTGTCATGAATTACATTGGTACCATATGCTGCTTAGCAATGAAACACTGAGTTTGAAGTGCTCTTGTTCAAAATGGACAGAAAAGCAGTCTATCATGTATCTCACATTTTAGGAAGAGATATCTCTTATAGCTTTTTTAAAAAAACACATTTTTTTTCATATCTATTTCTGGCTAACTCAGCAAATCTGCTTGTTAAAGTGCTAATGATAAAACTATTAAATAGGACTACGAATTAAGTGGTATTATGATCATTATTAATTGGATTGATATCTTGCCTTTCACAAGTAAAAAGAGCATTTCCAGTGGCTAAGAATAAAGAATAAATATTGAACAGATTAATTAAACATAATATAAACATAATATCCTGACAAATATAACCCTGGAAAATTGTTATCATAAAGCATTAAAAGTCATTAAAGAGTGCAAAAGGCTAAGTAATCGTTATGGATTACAAAAACTCCCAAGGAAAAAGCAAATTAACTGTCCTATTTAAATTTCAGGATGTGTGTTCTCGTAATTATTGCTGCAGTTTCAATTGACTCTGCTGAGCAGTGTTATTTACCACACCGGGTGCTGAATCAAACTGATCCAAAATGAGTTGGTTGTAACTAACAGGGTCTTGTAGGCAGGAGACATCTGCTAAGGCAGAAATAGCACTAAATGATTGAGATAGACTAATATCTATATATCACCCAGACACTTGTTTGTGTAGCATGTTCCTTGCAAATAATGAAAGTCAGAAAATTAATCTTAGAAAGCTGACATTCAAGCATGAAAAATTATATTTCACCCTGTATCTTTTTGGAACCAAAGGCCATGTATGTTAACTATAAAAGAAAGAGCCACATTCATAGTGGAATAAAATCTGAAATGGCGTTTTAGAGGAGACCCTTTCCAAACCCTGCCCTTATTATTTTGGATATCGAAACACTATGACAGCCCAAATACAGCTTTTCTTTAACAGTGAAATTTGACAGAAGTCAACTCTTGATGAAATGTATGTATGCATGTATGTATGTATATGTATGTGTGTGTGTGTGTGTGTGTGTGTGTGTGTGTATTTCTTAAACTACAGTTGGGATTGGAACTTCCATTGCAGTCATAAGTCAATTTGGATATATTTTACAACAATTGTTATGGTAGTCATTAAGCAAAACATATGATCAGTAAGTGAATCCAGCTTTCCTAATGGGTGTTTTTGCCATCCTCACCCCGCCCCCAAAACAACAATTCAGCAAAAAATGTTGCAAATTGTGAGCACCAGATTACAGGATGCTAACTCCTTCATAGTACATAATACCAGTCAGCTATAATGGGATTATAACAGCATAAGGAGAATATTGAGTGAGTGGTAATGTGGAAAACTGTCCAGTTCTGGTGATCCGGAACATAAGTAATAAATTGTCATAAATAATTAAAATGTGATTGTTTTGAAAGAAGCAATTAGAATATATCTTTAGATAAACGTGCTTATTGAAAAAAATCTAAGATTTTCAATGCCTTTCCATTTTAATATTGTGCTTATGAATCATGGTTCTTTGGAAATTTATTGGTGGTTCCAGGTTGCTGTTGCCCTGGAAAACAATTATAGGGAGCACTGAAAAATAACCTTTGTTAGGCAGCTCAGTTGTTAATATTTTTGGAAACAGCCAAAGCTCTTTTGAGTTCACTAGTCTGAAATCTAATGTAATAATTTTAGATGCACTGGATTAAAGCAAAAAGTAAAGATGCTGTTAGAGACTGATGTGATCAAAAGATAGTGGCCTGTAATTATATGATGGAGTGCATAACTATGAAAGTGTAATTGATGACGGAAACTTGAATGCATGAAGCTGTTTCATCCTCCAGCTAACCTAACACTCTCTCATTTTTAAAACTTTGCAATGATCCGGTAGCACATAAGAGAAACTTATATTCTGCATGTGGAATATCACGTTGTGTTCCTTGCAGTAAGTCAATGGTGAAAACAAGCCCATTTTTTCAAGCAACCGATGATAATTTGAAAGCACAGAAAGGAATCAATACTCAAGTGCAGCCTTTGTTGTAACAACAATTAACTTTGATTTTTCTTAACTTGGCTCAGTGAAGACTTTTTAACACAACAGGTGCAACGCACAGACACACAGACACACTGAAATCACTTTCATCAGCTAGTATAAACAAATGTTCAAAACGGCAATAGATAACATGCCCATTCTCCTCCCACCCGCCATTTTTACTTCTTTGCTGTTCATCATTAACCTGCTGGGGCAACAAAATGGTAGGTGCCACTGCAGTGCCTTCTCTAATCTAGTGTCTTCTGAAAACTTCTAGTTAGGATGTCCTATAGCCATCCAAAGTCTTGTATGTGGGCAACTATAATTTTTTTTAAAAAAGCCATTAATCCTTGGATGATAGTTCGACACATCTATAGTATGTTAGGTTAAAGAAGATATCTCTCTTGACAATACAAAACAGATGACAATCAACAGGATTGTTAATGTCTTGACCTGGATGCCTATAATCTCTGCAGGAAAACGTTTTTGGACATTTGTATAGTTTATAAGTCATTACCATTTCCTTCTAGAAACAGTTTGGCTTGGGAGAGAGCACAGTAGATCTGAAAATACTTAGCAATTATAACAATAAATTGGAATCAAGAGACATACATTTCTGATTAAACACTCAACATGTTTAGATGTTTGGGTATGCTAACACAAAACAAACATAGGGGTGACATAGGAGATCCCTCTTCTTTCATCCTTTTTCTTGTCAGAATTACTTCTCTGCACTTTCTGTTTGCAACAGGCACAGTTGGAGGTTTGTCTCTTTGCATGAATGGGTTTTGGTATGTGGTTTATTTATTTATTTAGTGTACAGCATATGTTAGCCAGGGATCACCGAGGTGGCTGTTAGCTCTGTGAAAGGATTTTTTTCAGATGGTGTTATCTTTACCCAGAGATGCCTAAATGGTGGTAGACAAATAGGGGAGGCTCCTTTCTTGTCCCTCCACAGTTTATTCATTCATGGGAATTTAGCTGTCAAGCTGCCAGTCTCAGCGGTGCGCAGACCCAGAATCTTACTATATGAGCCACTGTGGTCCCTGGTGGGTGGTCTTGCTTAGGATCCTGAGGACAAAGGATATAGCACAGATTGGATCAGTCATTCTTCTGTGGAGCTCAAGGAAAGCTTAGAGTCCTGTTATAGATTTTTCTCAGATGAAAATGCTCCTTGAGATCTTCTCAGAGTCTTCTGCAACCTAGAGCAGATGGTGTGATGAAGGAAATACAGGGAAAGTTATTTCTCTTAAAACAAGAGCCTTCCCAAAGGATTCAACCTACTGGCTAAAGCAGTTTCTGGGCCAGAATTCCACACAGTGGAATATACATTGATACATTTTCTAAGGTGATCATGAGTTGTCTAATGTCATCATTTCATTTGAAATCCTATCTTTTCATTGTAATGATTTCTGTCTACTGAGCCCTTTTTGCTTGTGTTGCTGAACCAGTCATTTCCACAGTCTGTGATGAGGAAAGTATGACTGCATTGTCTTGTGAATGTATTTGTTCATCTTCCTTGCTTTGGTTTCCTTTATTGAAAATGAATAGAAAAAATAAACTCATGCTGTTTCTTAGCCTATGCAGTAGCACTGTGAAGCTCCTTACTGAGCGCGAGAGAGCATATTCCTGAAATTATTTTCTGTTTCCTTTTCAAAAGGTTACAGTTGATTTGTTAAACTACATGATTCTAAAATCTAGACTAGGATACTGTACAGAATTGGGTAGCAATATGTCCTGCTGAAATCAAAAGGACATGTGTATGAACAACAGTGTGAGAGTTTGTGACAGTGTGTGGCTTTCTTGCTGGTAAAATTGTAGAATAATAAATGCCAGTGAATAAACTAGAAATCTAAAGATGGACAGAACAATCCTTCATATCAGTGGGAGGGGAAAGATACATGGCAGAGCTGTTGGTGGCCCTTTTCCTTTTCTCCATTCTCTTCCTGTTAATTTTTCTTTTTCCCCTATTCATTTCTGCCAGAAAAGGAAGATCTGCTGACAGAAAATCAAAATGGGCGATGGAAAAAGAGACAGGCCAAAGAAGAGGCAAGTTACTCAACACCTAAGCCTTATTAACAACAGGGATATAGCCACACTACTTGTACAATGGTAGATAAAGCTGGTTGATAATCTCAGAACAATTTCCAATCTACTGAATCCAACAGGATATATTCTCCTTGGATTTGGATTTAGCACATATTCATTTCAAGCAACCAGATGCCAGTTCAGCTGGCCATTGGTCATTTTGCATATTTAGAATTGCAAATTCACCAGACCTCTTTTAGGTCCTTGCTGTCACTGAGGCTAGTTATTCTTACATAAATATCCTTGCATGAAATTCAGTTTGATCAGGTTCAAGTATGGATAGATCAAAACAAGTCCTAGAAATGATTTAGAACATGGAGATCACTATGCACTTATTGTTCCCATTAATGAAATTTATTTAATCTGTTTACATTTCATATGTTTAGGTTTCAGATTATGAGAATATTAAACACAAATAATTCATAATCATGTGTTTTAAATCTTAATTACCACAATTTTCCATTTACATTAATCAAATACTTAATTTAAGACTAGCTAGTCATGCCATTTCTATTTGAAAGGGGTCTTTTTTATTCTTATTTTAATAATTTATATCTTCTTTAATTAGCATAATGAAATTCTATACTGGTAATTAGGGATTGGTCTCTCTGGAATTGTTTTTCTAATATTTGGATACTTTCATTATTCATTTTGATTATGATGGCGAAGATGATAATATATTCATTGATTATATCTCTGTGTAGTTTCTGATAGATTACAGTTAAAACTAGTGTTGATTAATTGCAAACAGTTTAAAGTAGCAATCTTTAGTTAAGTATGTTTACTTAGGATGTACAAATAAAAGCATTGAAAATGTGTTTTCAAAGAGCTGCTCGGCAAATATTTCCCTTGTACAATGTAGCAAGAAATATTTCATAAAGCTAAATTTTCTATGATCCAATTCATCCATTTTCTTCATGAGACTTTTGCTCTGGAATTGTCTATACTGCTTCATCTTTATTCACATTCCATTCTCATTAGTTTCTCACGTCTCATTTTCAGTTCTGATGACATGCCCTCTTCTGTCCTTCTCAAGAAACTATGTCATCTGTAGTTAATAAATGTGGCAACAAGACCATGTCACCTTATTTTTGATAACCATTTACAAGTCCTACCTAATGAGGTACGTCTATTGGCATCCAACCCCAGTGCTGCAGAGAAGCAGAGAGAGGATGACTTTTGTGCCTTACTGGTGACCTCTTTTTCCATGATGGGTACTTTGGCATAGATAATACATCATGCTCCTTAAGTAGAATATGAGTAGCTGCAGCAATCTCTCCCTTTCTTTTCTTGTCCTTTTGAGTTCTTTATTGCTCTTCCGGCTGTAAACAGTGAGCTGGGGTTATAATGAGAGCAGTCTGAAAGCTTTTTGAAGAATTGTGACAAGTTTGTTACTTTTAATTAAAGTTTGTTGGAACCAACCAACCTGAAATCAGATAACCTAAATAACCTAAATGTTAAAAGGTAATTAAAATAAAAAATGTAATTAAAATAAAGTGTGGTTGGGATTCTGACAATATGTTTAAAAGATTTTATTCTTAAATAGAAGTTGTAGCTCTGGACTTTTTCCATGACTATATTGAAGAAAAGGGAAACAACCTGCATGGTTCCTTTTTATTAATACTGGTGCATAAAATATGTGTGTGCCTGTTATATAAACTGCATTTCTATGCTGTAGTTCTTCAAGACCATCTGAGAAGCCTGAGCAAGGTCCATCTTGTTTTGGACAGGGGTCCAGATTTTTAACTAATATGTCAGGCATGTCTCCTATTTCCTGACATACTATTTAAACATCTGGACCCCTTAAAAAAAGAAAAAAGACGCTGGGGCTTGAACTCTGCCTGTCCCTCCCTTCCTAGTTTCTTTTTAAAATCTGGCCAGCATAAAATGTTGCTCCCTGTTTTCTTACATGATTTTTATCTGAGCATCTGGCAGAGGAAGTAGTTCTTGATAGGATATCTTTCACAAGACCACCAAAGGAACTAATTATGGGTGTCTTTCCTTTCTCCCATGCTTTTTAAAAATTAACAAAAAGACAAAGAATTCCCTGTTAAATTCTTTTAGAAAGTGACATAAGGTGGGTTGGTAGTAAGCCTTAAGTTTGTTTGATGGTTGCAATGAACTTGAATAGATAGTCAGTGACAAACTATGAAAATAGAATAGCTATTAAGTTGTAAATAAAATTAGTATTTACTTATTCATAACTAGAATAATTATAATAGAATGTGTTAGTTTATGGCTGAATACATACATGGAATAAAGGAAGCAGCTAAATTTTATGGGGCTGAATCATTGGTTATTGCGGAATATTTAACTTGAACCATGATTAATTAAATATTACATAGAATCACCCAGACTTTGTATATAGAATGTTAAGTTTTGTTTAATAAAATGATGCACAAGATAATTTTTGGTTCAAAGGATTGCTTTATAATTTAGAGACTTTCTATTTCCAATTTGTACTTCTAATCCTGTTGGCGTTTGAAAATATGCCTATTGAAAACTAAACATATGGCAATCCATCTCCCTGAGTTTTTAAAATAGCAATCAGAAGACAAAGTGGAAGGTAATGCCAATTTTAACATATTGTTAAATCACCTCATTTTGAAGACCTTCTTGGGATTTTCAACTTTTCAGCTCTGCTAAATGCTGTGTCCATTTGAATATACATCATGGCCTCTGATCATTTCAAACTGAGTTTTATCTGGCTGAAAATTTTCAGGGAAATCATTTCTACATATTTGCCCTCGTTCACCAAACTAACACATTGCTGACTACATATTGAAGAGATGGAAAAATGGCAGTTATTGGCACAGGACTGGTAAATAGATATCAATATTCCAAGGAGATTCACTGTGTGATACAGTGGTTAAGGTAGGCAGACTAAGGTTTAAGACATTTCCCAATCATGAAAACTCACTTCATTCCTTTGGGCCACACTGTATCTTTTAGCCCAACCTACTTTTTAGGATTGTTGGTGAAGAAAAGCTGGAAGGTGTGTCTGGGGGCCATGAATGCCAGCTCCTGGATAAAAGGAAGAAAATAAATTAAATAACAGCTATTACCCCCATCCCCAACTTTTATGGACTGGATGTACAAAACCCCAGTTCACTGAATTTTCCATATAAGGAGGAAAGAAACTCTATTTAGAAATAAGTCGTTGAGCTGCATTGAGTCTAGAAATTTACAAGTTGCTCTTAAAGCTAGACAATGACATACTCTTGTTTCTGCTACAAATCTAATTAGTCACAATTCTTGGTTTCCTGATAAACCTACATAGCCATATTGACACAGAATGAAATTTTCTTTTTTTACTGAATCTAACCACCAATCACAATAGATACCAATTGTTCTTACATTTCTTCGTAAAGCTTTCATTGCACCATGGTATTTACTGCAAAGTAATATTTCATTTCTTAAATAATTTTTGGCCTGGCACCATGCTATTAATTATAAATGGAAGCTTGACTTTTTAGCATTAACCAAGCGCAATAAGTCCCACGACCCCTAATACAGCTATTTCCTTTTCTGTAAATAGTTAATAGGGTTTGATTAGAACATATTAATCATGAGAATGATTTATATCTTGGTACCCTAAATGTAAACTATGATTCAATGAGTCACAAGACATGGCATATAAATGATACTGGCTTTGCAATAGAGTTGTTCTGTAGACAAATGTACTTTTCAATATTTCAATTAATTTATTTTAAATGTGTTTAGTTATGCTTCTTAGGCCATGTTTGCTAAGTGATTTGAATGCAAGATAAATTCTGGCATCAGGAAGGAAGGATGTAACTATCATAGCTATTTTCAAGATGTACTTTTATACTTCCTTTACTCAAGTAGTCTTGACTGTTTACACTAGATCAAATTCAAATACTAATTAAAACATCCAAGAAGGTTTCTCTCTAACACCAGATAGATTTGCCAAATAACAGAGAAAGCCTTTTGACTTCTCTGGGTAATTTGTTTGCTTGTTACAGCTATTGTGAAGCAACACAAAAAAACAGACACTTGTAGTAGAAAGTGTAGTATTATGATAATCTGAACAGATGATCAATCAATTTAATGGAAAATTAAACAACATTTTGGACATTTAGAACTTGAGATACAGAAAGGAATTGTGACGAAGTTTGATTGCATTTAGTTTGGTTTGGGTCATGCTAAGTTGTATATAGTTTGTTTAATTCTGTTAATGTGTTTTGTAAAACCAGACGTCATAGTTTATGAATCATGGTTTGGGACAGGATTGTCCAGCCTTGGCAAATTTAAGACTTGGAAGTTCAACTCTCAGAACTCAGAACTCCCCAGCCAGCATTGCCAAGTTTTAGGGCATCCTATGAACTTGAATATTGAGATTTATTCAGGGGTGGGATTCACATTTTTAACAAACGGTTCTGTGGGCATGGCTTACTTGGTGGTAGGCATGGTTTGGTAATCATGTTATTGGCTGGGTGTGGCCAACTCAACATCACTCACATTGAGGCAAGCATCTCATCTCCTGGCCTCTCATGACTGTGGGGATGCTGCAACAGTCATAAGTGTGAAAAACAGTCATTAAGTCACTTTTTTCAGTGCCATTGTAACTTTGAATGGTCACTCCACACAAGCAAAGTACCAGCAAAGGAGGGGATAAAAACTCCAGAGAAGTTCCAGAGACAGGAAGTCTAGTTCTGCCAAGAATGTAATAAGAGTTAACAGAGAGACAGTTTCTGTCAGCAACACCAGAATGTTTCCTTCCTTACAGGATTAGGCCAGTAATTTCTTCTAACAACCAGTTCTCCGAACTGCTTAGAATGTTAACAACCGGTTCTAGCAAATAGGTGTGAACTGGTAGAATCCCACCACTGGATTTATTCGAACTATGGTAAGGCAATACTGTAGCATGATGTCTGTACTCTTATAAGTACATTGTTTTTGTAAAAGAAAAAACTGATATTTTTTGATACTCTTTAATAAATGTATGAAGTCAAAATAAGGTCCCCAGAAAGAATCTTTTCATGCCTCAGTAATGTTATGTCAGTCTCTTAAATTTCAACATAGAATATTTGAAAGGGAATTCCCTTCTCCCTCAGCGGTGCTGACACAAAGCCAAAGCAGACAAAAAGTAGCTTGACTGAAATAATGGTGGTAATCATAGCCTAAGGCAGGGGTGGGAAAACTTTTTGGCTCGGGGGCCGCATTGACTTTTAAAATTTGACAGACGGGCCGGGTCAGCGCAAGATTTTTTGGGAATAGTCCCCCCCTTCCCCCCCTCTTCTCCTCCTTCCCCTCCCCTCAGAGGCCCCCTGAGTCAGGAGTCGCTACCGCCGGCGCGGCTCCGCACGGCTCCAGTCCCGCGTTGCCTCGGGAAGGGAAAGGCAAAAAGGAAGAGCTGCAGCAGTGCTTTGCAATGGCAGCAGCGGCACCGGAGGCTCAGGCTCAGCGGCTCCTGGTTTTGCCTTTTTCTTCCCAAGGCAACGCGGGACTGGAGCCGCGCAGAGCTGCACTGGCGGTAGCAACTCCTGACAGCCCCAGCCAGACACCTGAGTGGAGCCCGGGCGGAACTGCCTGTTGCTGCTGCCGGAGCACCACCAGGTCACCTCCTCCAAGCAGCCCGCCCGCCCGCTGGGCTTCCCCTCCGCTGCGCGGCTCGGGGCCAGGCATGAGCGCCCACGAGTTAAAAGGAAGCCAAAAGTTGCTGGGAAGTTGCTCGGGTTTCCGGGGCTTCCAGGCTTAAACTTTGCACAGGCAAAGTTTGCAGGCAGGAGCGTCTTCCCGCCGAGGAGCCTGGAAGCCCCGGAAAAAAAAGGGGGGATCGGCGGGGACTCACCTTCGGAGAGGTCGCATTTGAAGGTAATTTCGAACTCCCAGCCGAGGCCTTTGCAAAGTTCTTCTTTTCTTTCCTACCCCAAGAGCGCGCCGCACTGTTTTGCAGCTTTGGGGGCCACGCGGCGCAGGGCAATACGCCACGCCCAGCGATTTTTTTTCAGGGGCGGGCCAGATTGGATAGACCAGCGGGCCGGAGGTGGCCCGCGGGCCATAGTTTGCCCACCCCTGGCCTAAGGGTTGTTTTACATCTTTCTTGAAATGGGAGAATGATCAATTTGAGAGAAAAAAACACCCAACTTTCTTACAAAAAAAATTCCATAATCTTATTTTATGGAATGAAGTTTACACAATGAAATTTAGATGTCCCTGTAAAGGTGAAAATAGTAGGGGTTTTCTCCAGTGTCAATATCTTTTAAAGCTAATTCTATGAAAGAGATTCTGAAATTACTACAATCCTATTCAGTCCTCACTTCCTGGATGGAAATCTGTTCCAAGTCAGAAAATAATTCAATAAGATAATGTTTATAAGCACCTACTTATTTATTTCCTTCTCACTCCAAGAATCTATTCAACTCTTATTTTTTATTGCTTATTAATCTCTTGCCCTTTTTTGAAAATGAAATATTGATTGCATTGTTGCATGGAAAATCAACATGGTAGTAGCATTTTTCTTCTTCTGAGTATAAAACAATGAACACTCGAAGTCTGGAAATGGATTTAATCCCCAGTCTAGGAGCAAGAAGGCACAGATAATTTTGTATGTAACAGTAATGGCAAGAATAAAATTTTGCCTTCAAAGTAAGTTAAGAGTAGATCATGAAAGGTCCTACAATGGTGATTTTAAAAACTTGATTAGAGATATTCAGATTAGATATTAAGATCTCAGCTGTTAACTCCAGTGCAATGTGGACACATTGAATAATAAATGTCCTAAGCTACTAAAGAACTATGAATGAAATACATCTCTTGGGAGCTGAAACATAGACAGTACTGATAAAGGAGAATAGTTATAACTCAGGGTTGAAAAGAGGGGTCTGATGCTCTCTGACTTTGGTTGTTTTATTCAGACATTTCATTACCCAAACTAGATAACATCAGTGCTAGTAAGGAGTGGGATTTGTTCTCGGTTTATGTTCTAGTGGCTTGCCCTGTCAGTGTTGGGATGGGTGGGGATGATCTTACGGATTCTTTGGTTGGTTGAATTGTCTACTGTTGGCTTATTTGGCGGTTTCTTGACTGGGGTTTTGTTTATTTGATTGTTGGTCTGATGTTAATCTTGAAGTTAATTTATGCTCATCTGGGTACTGATTAAGGTAGAGAGGTACTTAGTTTTTTGCAGTATTTATGAGAACTCAGTAGTTAATATGCTGGGCTTGTTGGCTGAAAGACCCAAGTGCTGTGCAGCAGTTTGAAAGCATGGTATCACTTTGGTGGGAAAGTAACAGCACTCTATGACATCATGCTGGCCACCTAACTGCTGAACAATCTTCAGATAATGCTAGCTCAACAGCCCTTGAAATGGACATGACCACTGCCCCCTATAGTTAGCAACAACTAGCAGAGTAAAATCTGCAGGGGCTTATTTACCTTTAAATATTTATTACATTCATAATTATCTTTACACCACAATGGAACTTGAGGCACAATACAACCTTAACTCGCAAGGAATGCTAAGAGATTAATGCTGCTTGCCCAAAGCCTTGAATTCAAGATCAATTTTTATTTGTAATAATTGGTACTATTTTTTGTCAAGATTGTCACAGTATGCCATCTTGCCATGCATTTGTGAGTAGCTGTTGAATTTTATCTCACAAGTAGACATGGTGAGTCTCAGCAAGTGATGAATCCGTTAGCTCAATGGAAGCAAATCTGAAATTTGCTTGAAGTTAGAAACTAAGGTACATTGGTTTATTCTTATATACCTCAATGCATGTTAAGTTTAGTCTTTAAAAATCATGGAGGTCATGAAAACATGCAGTCCTAGCTTCTAAAAGTGCTCTATGTATTCCTACGTATGCTTGATTAGTGGGAGGTTGGTGAAGTAGGGCAGATGCAAAAGCCTACACACAGCTGTTATTGAATGGTTGCAGGGATGGCACTCAGAACATTTTTGTGGGTGGCTCTAAGTGAGTGGGATTATCACTTCAGGGAACTATCCTGACATCCCCAACTTTGATTGGTTCAGAATAAAAAAAAAACCTTATAGCATAATATTTCAAATATTTGATGGAAAGGTAACTTAAGCGTCTTCAAGGAGAAATACACAGTACAAGCAGGTAGGATATTGGGCTGTTGTCAGCACTGCATTATTCAATATATTCAGCACAGCAAATACAAATTTTGTTTGCCATATTCAAGCAGCAATTGTGTTTTCATAAAAAGAGTAACAAGGTAAATGATCGATGGATTCAAGGTGTGTGAGGCTCTACAACAGGGGTGTCCAACCTTGGCAATTTTAAGACTTGTGGACTTCACAAGTTGAAATCCACAAGTCTTAAAGTTGCCAAGGTTAGACACCCCTGCTCTACAACTGTTTGCTACCCCCATCTTTAGATATGCAACAAAGATTCTCCCTAAGGTTCTATTTTACTATTTTTAATATGTTTTAAAAATTCAATTTTAAAAAGAATAATAAATGTTGTACTTAAATATTGTATACTTAACATTAAACTAATTAATTAATTAGTTAATTTGCATATGAAGAAGGAAAGTTGCCCGACATCAATCAGACTATGTAACAAGAAATACCTGTAATCAAATTCTATTCATTATTATTTGTATATGTACAATAGTTTTCTGAAAGGAAAAAAATATAATCAGTGAGAAGACTGAACTTCTTGGTGCCACCCATAGTTTTGCCCATATGATGTTTACTTTTCTTGAATATCAATATAAACATGTTTTATCTTTATTACATAGACATAATGTCCTTTTTTTTTCTTTCATGACCTGAATTCCACAGCTGAAAGTATTTTCCGTTTTCTGAAAACCCATTTTTAAAAAATGCTCCTTTGGCAAGCATCCCAAGTATGCAAATTTATAGCAGTTAGGAATGTAGTATGTCAAATCTGTCAATAGGAACTTTGCCAATTTAATAGTTGGCTCTGTTCTACCACTAACAAAAAGTTATTGAAATTATAAGAGGAAATAAGATTTAAATTTGGTTTATAGATTTTTTAATTGATATAAGTAAACACAGTATTTCTCTGTTAATACCACATATATTGATAATGTGGCCTGAAGTCCACAGCAAACATGATTGATTTTCTTTGTGAGGATTTTACAAAGTAGTTCACCATGTCTTACCTCAAATCTCCCCATTTATCTCAGCTTGAAACTTGAATGCAAATGCATGGGTGGTTTTTTTCTTTTTTCTTTACTAACAACACTTAATTTAATTAAATATGAGAAAGAAGGAAGGAAGGAAGAAAGGAAGGAGCGCCAAAGACATGCAACAAATATTTCAGTACCAAAAGGAAATATTTTATTATTGTTAATTAAGAAAAATATAATAGTTAAAGGACCTGCTAAGTGAATAAAAATGCCAGATCCTGTCGAAACATCTGACCGTGTGACCAACCATAGTAATAATAAAATAATTAAAATCGTAACTTACTGAATGTGCAGGAAACAAAGCATAAATATTGAAATAATGCAATAAAAACAGGAACAAACTACTAGCAAGGAAGAACATCACATAGTCAATTTCTACAAACAGCCGAGAAGAAATTACATAAAGATAAAACCCAGCAATGTCTTACAGCTGGAATATTAAAAAAGGAAACCAAAGATTTGATTTTGGCAACTTAAGAGTAATCTATTCAAATGAATGCAATCAGGGCCAGAATTGAAAAAAAAAACATCAACTGATTCAGATTATGCAAAGATACAGAAGAAACAGTAGATAACTCAGCTCATGCAAAAGATTGCAAAAGATTGCAGTCACCAGAGTGATTCATGGGATCATCCTTAAAAATTATCATGTGCCAGTAATGAAAAATGTGGGAATATAGAATTCAAAAAATAGTTGGGAATGAGCCGGTTAAAATATTGTAGAATTTCCAAATGGGTAGTCTTGAGTTATAACACACCAGATTTAACTGTGATTAAAAAGAAGAAAGTGGGTGGGGGGCAGCTGTTGCAGAGAGTGGTGGTACAAGTGATCTTCTCTGCTTTGAAGCTGCTTTTCCTGTGTCCGCGGAGCTTGCCGGAGCTGACAGAAGTCCTGGAAGGACGGCTGAAGGAATGGGGCGTCCTGTGATCCGTTTGCAAGCGGTGGCTGGCAGCAATCAGCAGGAGAAACCAGGATCTGAGCGGATTGGGAGAAGGTGACCAGCGATGGCCGCTGAGATGATCTGACAGCTGGACAGAACAAGCAGTTAACAAGCAGAACGACAATGATCTAAATTTGACGAAGGTTTTTCCCCTAGGCTTTTTGAGCGAAGCAATGGAAGGAAGCACAAATAAGAGATCGGAGCCATGGCACCTGGTGAGAGGTGAGACCTGCAAAAGTTTTAACAGTAGCAGCAAAGATGCTGGATAAGGGAAGAACTTGTGAAAAGGAAAATTATAACTATGAATATGACCAGCACACAAAGATAAAATCTTGTTAAGTTATTACATATTCAAATAGTACAAAAAATAAAATATCTAGGAATTAATATTTTGGCATGCTGCTCAACAGTTAAGGAGGATAATCATGAGAATTTATTGAGACAAATTAAAACAGATTTAGAAAATTGGAATAATCTTCAACTATCATTAATCGCCAGAATGTCGGCAATTAAAATATACATACTACCCAAAATTTTGTTTTTATTCCAAACTATACCGATTAAATTAGAGAAAAATTTCTTTAAGGAACTGAATAAAATAATGTTAAATTTTGTGTGCCAAGGTAAAAGACCAAGAATCAAAACATCTACAATATGTGAAAAAAAGGGGGACTAGATTTTCCAGATTGGGAACTATATTATCAAGCGGCCACCTTAATATGGGTTAAGGATTGGATAAACTTGGAAAATAAAAGACTTTTATTCTGAGAAGAGCATGATCTATAACAGGGCTGGCATGCATATCTGTGGCCCAATAGACATATGACACATCAATATTTTTTTGAGACATAAAATACGACAAGCTCTAATCTCAATTTGCAATAAAATAAGATCGCAAAATTATATAGAAACTCCAAGCTGGCCTTCCCCTTAGAAACTATATCATACCCAAACCTCTACAACCAGAAAAAGGTAATCACATAGAAAGATATCCTAACAGATGAAGGAAGATTAAAACAAAGGCTCGAACTTAATCAGCAGGGCTTAACGTTGGAATGGTGGACATACCTCCAAGTACAATCCAGATAAGAAAGGGATAAAAAAGAATGGGGAATAAATTGTCAAGATACAATATTAGATAAAATATTATTAGGATCAGAAAAAAACAAAGAAATTGTATAACTATCTATTAGATTATAAGATATATGAAGAGCAGATGAAATAACCAATGTTAACTTGGGCTAGAAATTTCAGCTATAACATAAATCTGGATCAATTGCAGCAAATCTGGGATAAGAATAAAAAGATTACTTTAGCCACATCTAAATAACTTGTTTAAGATGTTCTGCAGATGGCACCTCTCACCTACCAGATTAGCTAAAATGTATAGTTCTCAGTCATCGATATGCTGGAAATGTTTGAAAGAACGGGGCACTTATTATCATATGTGGTGGCAGTGCAAGAAAATACAAGAATTTTGGCACAAAATTTGGCAATGGTTAGAAGAAATGTTAAACCTAAAAATAAATTATACACCAGAAATGTTCTTATTGGGAATAATAAATGAGAATTTCAAAAAAGCAGATATATATATCTAATTATTCATGTTATCACAGCTGCAAGATTATCAATTGCCCAAACATGGAAGTTAAAAGGAATACCGAATGATGAAATAATAATAGAATTTTTTTTTCAGTGCCCTGAGTTAATTAGTCTGACATTAGAACTGAAGGATCAAGATACTTCAGAATTCTATGAAATATGTTAAAAAGTTTATAATTGGAGGGATATGAAAGGAAGTAAAAAAAATGTGAAATAAAATGTAAGAAGAGTATATACCGCAACAAAATGTCTAAGATAGAAACTGATCCAAAGATTTACAATGTAAATATGTATATACAGTAGCTGTATATATGTATATAAATGCTAATACTATTTGATGACATTCCGCTCTCACAATGTAAAGACTGTGATATATGTCAAAAAGATCACCACGTTCAATGTTTTTAAAATCTAATTTTCAATATATTTTTTTAAAAAAGAAGACAATGTGGATAATTGATGTGGCAATGTCAAGAGATAGTGGAATAGAAGACTAAGAATAGGAAAACTATCACGATCTGAAAATTAAAATGGAAAGATTATAACATAAACCAGCTGTGGTAGTCCTAGTGGTTATTGGCACCCTGGGTGCCAGAGCAAAATATCCTGGATGGCACTTAGAAAATATGTGTATTGATAAAATTTCCATCTGCTAATGATAAAAGTCCACATTGTTTGGGCCATTCATCTAATGTATGGCCCAAGATATTGATTTACCCTACAACTAACATTCAAATAATATATTGCATGTGCTATGTCCTCTCTGGAGCATCACAAATATACATACATGAATAAAGACCGTCCTGAGATGCTTGGGCATTTCTATATTTAGATATTTTCCAATTTGAAAAGTGTGTTTGTATAGTCTACTGCACCAAGGGGAGTCAGTGCCTTTTCTTTCTTTTTTACCTTTGCCATACACTTTTCCCTTCCTTCCTTTACTTTTCCATTATTTTCTTTTTTATTTTTGTGTTTGATATTATAAACTAATTAAAAAAAAAAAAGAAAGGTGTGCTTGTAGTGGTCATCCATGACCTTACTGAGGATAAGTATATCTCTTTGAACTTTGTACATCTAAAGCTCTGTCTAGAGACAGTTGGATAATAAGCAGTAGGGCCACAATGTAATTTGTAAATGATACAGTCTAAGAGATCTTTAGTTGAAGTTTGTTTTATCAGATACAATTTTGAGAGAGTATCAGTTTCCATAGGACTAGTTGTGCCCCAATAATTATATGCTCTAATTTTTGTCAAAGAACAAAGTGTATAAATTTCTGGTTCAGTTCTACTTTGTCCATGCTCAAACATTCACCAAATGCTGTGATTGTGTCTGCATGCATGTGTTACAGTCCTTAATTGGAGCTGAGAAACTAAGGTTATTCATTCTGTACCTTAAGCCAATTACTAAATAAGAGCCAATAGTGGCTTTTTTAATTTAAAAAAAATTCTATATTTATGCCAGTACTTTCCCCAAATCAATAAAACTCTTAAAGTAGCTCATGGTATATACTTGGAATGATTTTTCATTTAATTATTTCATTTAAGCAGCACAGATCAAAATGCAAATCTTATTTTATCATGGCTCAAAATTGGCTAATAAACCCATATTAAACAATACAGGAAAGTACTAAATTGAGTGAATAGTAGCTTTCCTCTATTAAATTTAAGTACTTGCAATTATTTTCAGACACTGTTTTCCCAACGAATATGGAAGATGTGGAGTACAATCTCTTCAGCAGATTTTACTCAGAAGAAAGCCTACAGGGGAACTTATTCCTTAAAGTGTAGCAACAGTGCAACTACTTCCCTAGTTATTAAACTAGGACTACAGTATCAGGACACATCCACACCACCTTCAAGCCGCAGTAGGAGGCTTTCTGTTAGCACGTGCCATTGCCTGTACTTTAAGGTCAAAGGATAAGGCAGCAGGGGTGGCTTAGGTGATATGATATCCAAGTCAGCTTTTCTTATTATGATTGCTTCAGAAAGATAATGTGGGACTTATTATGTAAATGGAGAGATAGCTTGCCATGATGTCTTCTGCATCAGCAATCTGGTGGATCCTGTTGGGTGTGTCATGATTGCCTAGACTTTATTCCCTTCCTTCTGATCCCTGGCTACTGTGCTTATGATGTGCACCTGGAGCAACAGCGAACATAATTGGTGGTTGATTTTGGAATCCCAGATGACTTCAGCCACTTTGCCCAAGGCCATCGCTAACTGGCACCTTGATTTCTTTTTTTAAAAAAGAATATATAATTCCTTCCAAATGTAGCACCAATAGCACGACCCACAAGGTTAAACTGTGGACTGCTCATTAAAAATATCAATTAAAAAAGGTGAGAAGGAAGCTACAATGATCCAGGCTTTTAGTTTAAACAAGATTCTCATTGTATTACATTTTTATTATTTTTTTGGATGTAGCATTCTGATGCTTTGAAAATTTGTTTCTTTTCTTTTGAGGATTGTAGATGTTGTTGTTAGAAATGACACCCAAAGCAGTGAAAGATGGAATGGTCACTGGTGACAATTAAGCACTAAAAATGCATGGCAGATAATGACAGGGAATAAAACGTAATATTAAAAAAATAAAATGCTAATATAAAGATTAAATTTTATTAACTTCACAGAAAATAGAATGTAAGGAGAAAAATCAAATCTATCAATCTATCTATAATAATCTATCTTTCATTTAACATACACAACCACATAAACATCATTATCTGTAGACCAAATGTAGTGTCCACCTTTCCTACATTTTTACAAAAGAAAGCAGTAAACATTTTATTTACTCCTCTGTTGCAGTGATATACTTTACATGCTGCACATTTCTATGGGTGTTTTTCAATAGGAAAAAAATCAAACAGAAATAGAACCACATGCTCACAGTGAATAATTTTTAGAGAACAAGAGCAGTTTAAAAGGTACATTTCACACTAGCTTTGAGATTAGTGTCAAAGTGTTGCTCGTTTGCACTACTATTTATAGGCTAAAGTATAAATATTCCCATGTGAGCATATTCCATTAATAAATAAGAACTAGGATTTTTTTTTTTCACAAGGAATAGGAATATGAAGCAACGTGCTACAAATAAGTCTGGAAAGTCACGTTTTATTCACCTGATTTGTTTTCAGATCTTGTTCTTCTCCCCCGCCCCGTAGTTTCAATATAAAATGCTAATATTGACCTTTATAGTTCATGATGCCCTGTCTAAGTTATTCAAAAGATTACCTTCTTCCACATGAACCAGTTTGTGGCTTAAGCTCTTTGTCTGCTCCCCACAAATTAAGTGACACAAGGAATTAGACTTCTCTCCAAAGGGCTGCCCTGTGCCTTCTGTTATGGATTAAACCAACGCAACGATACAACCGAAACAGCTTCGTCTTACAACAGGCTTGTAATCCTGCAATTCTCATTGGCCCGTGAATAGCGAGTCGTGATTAGTCAGGTTTGGCCAGTCTGATTGGCTGTTAATGGAAGCCCCTGATTGGACGTTTGTGAAAGCGATAGACTCAGTTCATTGGTTGTTTGACGGCAGCAAGCTCTATAAAAGAGCTACTGCTGCCCAGGTTGCTTGCTCCGTTCTTTCTTGCTAAATAAAGAGTTGAAGTCACAGACCGATGTCTCGTCTCCGTTCTTACGCCCATGCCCAGGACTTAACACTGGCGATGAGGATGGGATGCGGAGATGATAGAACTGCCTAGAACATATCAGACAAAGACAGCGCACGTGGCGAAAGAGCGCACGCAACAGATGGCAAGATGACTAGCGGCGCCATACCACCCGCTCCATTCGACCCAGCAACCAAAGACTGGGACTCATATATAGACCACTTCCAGATGTTCCTGGAGACCAACAATTTAAAATATGCGATGTCTGGCAAGAAACAAGCGGTGTTCCTGACTCATTGCAGCCCCACCGTTTTCAAAATGGCTAAAGCGTTAGCAAAACCGGTGGAAGTGAAGACCATGGATTGGGACACCCTCGCTCCAATCCTCAGGGCCCATTACGCACCCACAGCACCTGCACTGATACAAAGACACTAATTTTACCAGAGGGACCAACGGAAGGATGAGAGCGTTGGTAATTTCGTAGCTGACCTCCGCAACTTAGGAGGCCTTTGTGGTTTTGCAAACTTAGAGGAAGCCCTAAGAGACCGAATAGTTCTGGGATTAAATGCATCACATGTGCAGAGTAAGCTGATGGCAAAAGGCGACATCAGCCTTACAGATGTCATCGCCGATGCTACTGCAGCAGAAGCAACCAGGAAGTGAGCCACTCGAATGCGCCGAGCGAACGCACCGCTTCACCAACTTGCTGACGAAGTCCCACTTGCCACTGAGAAGTATGCTACCGCTACCCACCATGAAGACCTCGAGTCATCCTCAGATAGTGATGAAGAGGAGGTCAACCGGCTCTGCTCGGACGAGAGCAAAGGAACCAGTGACGTCCGCGCCAATGTGCGGGTTGCGGGGCAAACCACCCGCGATCGGACTGCAAATTCCTTGATGTGCTCTGCCATAACTGCGGAAAAAAAGGCCATATCGCGAAGGTCTGCAGAAGCAGACGAGAGTCCAGTCCCAGCCGAAAGGAGAACAACCTCCGTCGGGAGATAGGCAAACCTCTTGAGAACCGGGACTGTCTGAACCACCAATGGATTAACCACTACTACTACAGAAACCAAGCACCTGCCTTTTCAATGAGATGAGAAGAGGCCCACCAAACCATTATCATTGGCCACGCTTCATCTCTCGATGCAAGGAAGATACGCGTGAAGATTATTGAGAATCGACCATGTGTGATGGAAGTTGATTCGGGATCGTCCCTGTCGATGATATCCTGGAAAACCCTCAAACAACTGATCCCTGCCATCTCTCGCCAGGACCTCAGCACGAAGCGAATCATCCTGAAAGACTATCAGGGAAACAGAATCCCAGTTGTCGGTTCCAGCAACGTCCAAGTATCATTCAAGGACCACACAGCAACACTTCCCCTAACTGTCGTCGATCGTGACCGACCTAGCTTGTTAGGGCTACANACCGAGTCGAGTACCTTTTGCCTTAAAACCTAAAATCGACGAGCAGCTAGATAAACTGATAGCCCAGGGTGTATTGGAACCGATTGACCACGCCCGTTGGGAAACCCCGATAGTAACGCCCATGAAGCCAGATGGTTCATTAAGAATTTGTGGGGATTATCAGGCCACCCTAAATCATGCTCTTCAACAGAGCGCTTATCCAGTACCAGTGGTTCAACATCTTCCTCATTCCCTGGGTGGTGGAAAAATATTTGCGAAATTGGACTTAGCTCAGGCATACCAGCAACTCCCTGTGGACGCAGCAACTGCAGAAGCCCAGACAATAGTTACACATAGAGGCGCTTTTAAATGCAATAGGCTCCAATTCGGAGTAAGCGTGGCGCCGGGCATTTTCCAAAGTTTAATGGAGAGACTATTACAAGGCATAAAAGGCGTCGTGCCTTATTTTGACGACGTCCTAATAGCTGCCCCCACTAAAGAATTATTCGTACAAAGACTCAGAAAAGTCCTGCAGAAATTCAAAGA